>JAQGCC010000263.1:0-44571 GCA_034698905.1 Xestoiulus laeticollis | reverse complement strand
AATGTCTTGAATGTCAACAAAAATAAGGCGTTTTAAAAGTCTTGATTTTGTCTACAACAAATTGTCTTAATTTAAGACTTGTATTTTTTTATAGTGTAGTAAAGATTACATTTTCAATAGGGAATTTTTAATGCTCTGTGGCGATATTCAGGTTCTTGTAATATGGTTAACAAAGTAAGAAAGTTCATCATTTAATTAGCTAAGGTGCTATAAGGGATGGGATGGGTTTTAATATTTATACAGCTATTTTACGATCAAAACAAAGACTGTTTTATATAGAAATTACATGTAGATGGTCAATTCATTCTTAACTTCTTGATATAAATTACAGAAAACAGAACAAGTAATCACGAGGATGGTTCGGGCTATCGTACTCGTAAGTGTGCATTTTTTTAAAAAAATGTAATTTACAGGTGTACATACTACAATGTACATACAGTAAATCCTGATATACTGGCCGCCTCTGTATAGCGACAACTTTTGATAAATTGGTTTCAGTGCATGTTTTCCTTTCATACAAATTCTCTGTATAGTGACCACCTGTATACAGTTACAGAAATTGGCTGTTTTTTGGATGCTCACCTCTAGCAGGTTTTACTGTATGTGTTTGTAAATGTGTAGAGCAGCAATGTAGCCTAAAACTTTTTCTTTTTCTTCAAAATTTTCAACATGAGATATTAATACCATCATTTCCAATGCGATTTTTTTCTAAGTAATTCCCGATAGAAAATTATTCATTTTCTCAATTGTATACACAATGAGCGTTGTCATATAAAAGATAGGATTTGACAATCCATTATGCATTTTTTTTTCTTATCATTTTTAGACAGCAGATCCTCTTCGAGTTCAAGAGTTCTCTCGCAAAGACTTCAATTCAACATCACCAAGATGCTTCTAGTTATCTCCACTGTCTTCATCGGTTTGAATTTGCCTAGCTATGTGATTCGTATCTACACCATGAAATTGGACAGCATGGACGACAACCTGCAATTAGCCCAGGAATATACCCAACTCTTATTCTACACCCATTTTTCCGTTAATTTCCTACTCTACAGCATCTACGGCGTTGCATTTCGTCGGGCTCTACTATCGTTTTTTTGTGACAAATTAAGGTGCCGTTGCTTTGGTCAAAGGCAACATGTCACCTTCATGTATAAGTGCATGCATGTGATTCATGCCAGGAGGATGTAGAACCATGTGGATTTTACAGTAATAATTTCATACAGTGGGTTTGAACTTAAGGCATTCATCGCTGTACCATGGATTATCTTCAAGGAACCAGAACTTTTGCAGAAAAAAAAAAGTAGTACTATATGCAGTGTGATGGTCAATTGTTACATTGTTATCAATGCTATTTGTAGCTAGTAATCTGTAGCTTTGATGAATTTTATAAACTTCCTGTTAATGTAAGGGCTACGAATGGATTGTGATGTAATACTTGTTCAAATTTGCTTAATTATCATTAATCACCGTTTTGATTAATTCCCACTATCATGCTTAATAGTTAAGTTTAGCATGGTTCGCAATAGTTCTAAAACGATATTTCCACGAAATAATTTGCATCTCAAATGGTTAATTTATAGCAAAAGATGTATAGAGTTCCACGTTAAATTTCTTGAAATTTGTCGTATTTCGTGGACTTATAACAAGATAAAAACTAATGTTTTATTGTTTCATTTGCAGTATACATGTATGTATAGAAATTAGGGATGTTAGCATGTTTTTGATATATGTCTAGTACTAGACTATGACCTACTGTTCAGAAATGAATTACACTTATATTTGCTCTCGGATTATTTCTGTACATAATTCATAATTCAAAAATATATTGTATACTATTGCCAAAAACTAACGAAGGTATATTTACTGTACATAATAGAAACTAAGATCAAACCGAATATTTTGCTACTGAATCTGTGCTTAGACAACATATATAACTAGTATTACTAACACTACTTTGAACTTATTTGGTATTTTTTTGAGTGACTAGAACGCATAATCCCGTTCAGATTATTTATCAAAATCATTTCTTAATGTCTTATAATGATATAGTGTGTAAAATTTATTTGAAATCGTATAATTATATCGGTATATCCATTTTTAAAGACTGTTTTAACAAATTCTGTGTATATCATATTATCAAATTGCCGTTTCATATATACATGTATGTGAACTGTATACTAAGATCCAAATTTATAATCAACCATAGGCTATATGTTATGAGGAAAATAACATCATGAAGTCCATCTCAAACATTGAGAATTGAGAGATAAAATAGATTCATAAATCATTCACAACCGAAATAGATAAGGAACCATCTAAATCAAACATTTTTATCACTAAAGATGACAATCAGCCATTAATTATAAGTCATCATTAAAATCAATTTTCGCCCATCATAAATGGAACTTTTTCACATTAATTAAAATGACATTCTCCCGTCATCCCATTTTGAAATTATTTATTGAAACTCTTGACAGTTCCATATATATGAACCATACATACAAGTACCATAATTAGAATATATTAGCATTAGCATAATATCCTAATGTTATATTTCAATAGCTGTCATTAGTCAATATGATATGCAAATTTTCCTTGCAAAGCTTTGACATCTCTCAATTTCTCGTTTTTCTAATCTTTTGAAATGTACTGTATAAAACACAAAACTCATTCAGGCAGGACGCTTTTAATACTTTTACAAATTGGAATAATACACCTTATATGAAGAAATTGCAATGGAATTGTTGGATACAGCACCCATACAAGTACAGAACCCATTTGTCACTCCAATGCAATGACTTCCATACAACCAATAGTTTATACTTTTATCTATAGTAAGATTTCATTGTCTGTATGAGACGAATTCATTTAGATAAACAAGAATTCGTACCAAAGAAGACCGGTGAATGTTACAGTGTTGTTTAATTTTCTCTATCAGATTAAAATTACAAATGCAGATCCAAGAAATTTTGAGATTGCCTATATATAACGTATTATATTCTAGTAAGTTTCCTTTTTTTTTTCATTCAATTTCATTACCGACGGTATAAATAAATATATGAATAAAAGCAGACAAACATCGTAATATTATGTTAATGTTAGCATAACTGTATAGCCATTCATATAATCTATTGATAATTCTGATTTAGGTGCATTTCTATTTACATTTTGAATGTTCAAAATATTTATTCAAGATGAGACTTTTTGATAAATAATCTATCAAAGAGATTCTTTTTTACAGTAAAAAATGCACTTATAGCATTCTAAAACCGATTTGGTTTAATTTCAGTAAAAGTTTTCCTTGAATATTTCTTTCTTCAGCAAATACCTACATTTTTTTTCTCATTCGTGATATAAATTAGTAAATGTTTCATATCAAGCATATCTGAAATTTTCCATGTACAAAATCTAGATAAAGCTCAAATTAAAGTTTCTTGTATGGCATTCAATATAAAACTATTTAAAAAAAACGTTATGTAGATGTAATTTATACAAACATTCTATAATATGTCAATAATAATCTGTGATGTTTATTATTAAAGTCATATAAGGATCGATTTCATGCAAATTTCCTCCCATGCACATTCAATGAACTCTTCGTAGTCATACACCAAGTTTACTTATCCTATCGTATACATTAATGAGCAACAGCTGCTACTTTATTTCCAATAGATTGGAAATAATTTTCCAGTTAGATATGGGATGTGTGGGCAGGCATGCAACTAATCTAACGATTTTTCTCCGAAAACCAAAATCATGCTGTATTTGACAGAATCGCATGCATCAATGAAACTTTTATAAGCTCTGGCATAAGTTTATCATTCTATCTTATAAAATACCAAGAGCCAAACTATTTGTGCACTCATAACAAAATGTTACCCATGTCAGGAATAAATGTAATTGCGTCCTAGCCGATTTACATGTACAGGGTACGTATTATGGGTTTTTCAAGAATGACTGATTGAAAAATTGGGTATAAACTCTGTTAGAATTTTTGTGAGTTGCATGACATTGCTTGTCATTTGAATGAGCATGATTGTACTTGAGTTGGCATTGAAAATGCACCAACTGAACCCACAACGAGATAGAGAAAGTCATGACCCTTTGGGATACACAAAGCTCATTTTAATTAACTGTCAAGTTAATACGCAATTTAGAATCTTATGGAAATATCCCATAGTCTATAGCTGAGCAATACGCTTTGAAATCTTGAGACTTCAGAAGCGGACTCGTTATGGAATTTAATCCTAGTGTAATTAAGCAAAGTAATGGTAATACAAATTGGGAATCTAGTCTAAAGTTATATGCATGTATGCATTAAGATAAGATATTGATAATGAATGAAAATTTCGCAGAAATTCAATATAAAATGCTGCAAAATTACCATTGCAAATTGTAATGAATTTCTCGGTGCAGCATCAAATTGTCATTATCTGAAATTTATCAACAGCATCAACATTGTAGTGCATGTACATGCATGAACACTACAATCATAAAATATCGGTATAGAGTACATGTGCACTGAATATAATGTACATGCACCAGTATTTAAAATACCTCAAGAAAAAACTACATGTACATGTACTCTTAATTGTGACTTACTGTAACTCCAATATAATTCTGTTTCTGGTTATAATTTCAGATTGGTGACTACAACTTTGGAGATGACCAATTCCGCAGTCTTATTATAATCAAGTGTCAGAAACTAGACTCTATTTTTAATTACTATGGGAAACGGATGTTACAACGAATTTTGTAAAAAAAAATTGAATTGACCTTCAACGCTAACTATAGCGTGGAGTACGTACTAAAAAAATATCTAAATATAATGCATGTACATGTACATGTACATGTATATCCTTTCAAGGACAATTATTAAACCACAAGCATGTCGACTCTTTGGACAACCGAGTTGTCATTCAACAACGAATTTGACATTCAACATGTGAATTTGCAGAACGCTAACTAGAGTGGAGTACATGCTATAAAATCATCTAAATATAATATATCTAACTAGCATTTCAAAGACAAATCAATCATAGGCTATGTTATGAGGAAAATAACATCATGAAGTCCATCTCAAACATTGAGAATTGAGAGATTAAAATAGATTCAAGAATCATTCACACCCGAAATAGATAAGGTACCATCTAAATCAAACATTTTTATCACTAAAGATGACAATCAGCCATTAATTGTAAGTCATCATTAAAATCAATTTTCGCCCATCATAAATGGAACTTTTTCACATTAATTAAAATGAAATTCTCCCGTCATCCCATTTTGAAATTATTTACTGAAACTCTTGACAGTTCCATATATGCACCAAACATACAAGTACCGTAAGTAAAATATATTAGCATTAGCATAATATCCTAAAGTTATCTTTCAATAGCTGTGATCAGTCAATATGACATGCAAATTTCCCTTTCAAAGCTTTTACATCTCTCAATTTCTCGTTTTTCTGATCTTTTGAGATGAACTGTTTTCATTCTGACTCACTCTGAACTGTAACTCATTCAGACAGGACACTTGCACTTGTGATACTTTTACAAATTCGAAAAATGCACCTTATATGAAGAAATTGCAATGTAATTGTTGGATTTTTTTCACAGGACCTAACAGGACTCCTGGCCGATCCAGTTTCATCGATTTTAACGTGTCTTCAAACCATGCCAAATTCAAGAATTCGATAATCTTGTACAGTATAGAAAGTCTTATCCTTATTCCAGTTCACTGCCTTCTCTAGACCAAAATGACAGTTTTTTAGAGTCACCGATTTTACATACTGAATATCTTGGAGAAAGCTTTGTTAAAAAAACATGTTGCAGTTTATTTAAACATCACAATTTTATGATTAATCTCATCTCGTCATGGTACCATTAACCAAAGTGACTCATAATAATGCAGTTTATTTAAACATCACAATTTTATGATTAATCTCATCTCGTCATGGTACCATTAACCAAAGTGACTCATAATAATGCTGTTCATATAATGTCAACTATTACCTCCCACTATGGGATGGCATGAATGGAATGTTACAATAACTATATACATAGTTCGTGAGGATATTGTTTAATTTCAATGTTTCTATTATAATAATTAGATATTTCTTATGAATACCGAGATAGAAGAATATCAAGTAGTATAATTAATTTCAAGCTGTATATGTATCGTTTAACCATTGTGCGAGCTCTCGTATTGGAGAGGACTTTACGACTTTGAGCGACTTTGCCACCAAATAGTCAACGTTTTTGCCAGGATAATATGTTGATAATCAGTTTGGCGAAGCTTCTTCACCGTCATTATCTCAAGTGTGAGAGCTGCCTTAAGTCAATGTGAATTATATATATATATATATATTGACATTATAAATGACATTATAAATACATTATAAATTATAAGACATTATAAATGTTGATTAAAATTTAATTTCAATGTTTTCTCAAAACATGTATTTAATCAATTGAAAGCTTGTATACGAGTCGACCTTCCATCATAATTTAATAGCGACGTTTGAATAAGTCTTTCATCAGTTTCAAATTATAAGCTTTAAAATTATAAAAAAATAATTAATAAAAAAGTAATCACGATGATAATTAAGTTATTGAGCTGTCTCGATATAAAAAAAGCTGCAGATAATTCCAATTCAAAGCTATTTTTGTCTAGCATACTCTTATCTATGAAATAATCTGGAAATCTAGGATTTCGAAAAAAAAAAAAACTGCTACTGATCTAACGATTAATTACCAATATATCATTATCAGGAACAAACAAAGTTCTTGAACACGGTTCCAGATTAGTGTACAAGACAAATCCCTCTACAAGACAAAGCCCATAAAAAATATCGATATGGTCGGCCACGTAGCATAAATACCAATATGAAATTATTTCTTGAAATGAAACTGAAACCATTGCTATATCGAGGGAATGCCACAGTCAATAAAACCTAAAGCCTCCAAGCGTGCTGATCGCACACTGTGTCAAGTTATAAAAGTGAGCCTAATAGGCTCTACATGTATTCTGAACATTCCTTAGATATACTCACTTTAATATACACTCTAGCTATGTAATAACCACGGAATAATGATAACATCGCTATAGTATCTTTCACGAAAATTCGGTCAACAATATACACGCTTTGAACAACACTTAGGAATTTAGATCAATGAACGAAAATGATATTAAGATGCTATTGAAGTTTTAATGGAGATGATGGCATCTATTCATCACCTTTTCAGGATCAATTACATTTTTCCTACAACAAGCACAACAATAGCAATTAAATTTCAAGTAGTCTATAAGATTGCTAAACTAATTCACTTAGAGCAAATTATCATTTAATTCAATTCCTCACACCCTGCAGTCAGCATGAAGTATGCCATGTGACAGGGAGAAAAGTACCAGAATTTTTAATGGGAAGAGTATACGGTAATATCATCATCAATATCAACAATATCATTTGGAACCTCCTTAACAGAGAATTTACTGTATCGCAGTTTATTAATAAGATTAATATCTGATCACAAAATATTAATATATTTAAACGAATTAATCTCGTGTTTGTGCTAGCTAATTGTGACAATAAACAGTTTCAAGAGCTGATTGAAGAGGTGATAAAACCTCGATAATACTGCAAATCAATCTGTTTTTTAGTTTGCACCTATTTTATCTATTTCTCTGTCGATATAAATGCCCTTCACTGCACTGCTCCTTTCATATCCATTCATGCAGTAACTTTCAAAATGAAGCCACATACATGTATTGGATTAATTGTTCTAGTTTTGCTGAGGTTTCATTGTGTTACTGGAGGCTGGGTATTGACATGGTCAGATGAATTTGATGGAGCAGCTGGAAGTGCTCCAGATGACACAAAATGGGGTTACGACATTGGTAACGGGGACAACGGTTGGAATAACGAAGAAAAAGAGTACTACACGGACAGCAGGGAAAATTCAGCCATGGATGGTCAAGGAAATCTTTTGATAACAGCAACTAAAGACGGTGCCAGTCAATACACTTGTTATTACGGACCGTGTGAATACACATCGGCACGTTTGGTCACAGAAAACAAATTTACTCAGACCTACGGCAGGTTTGAATCCCGGATGAAACTGCCCTATGGCAAAGGGACATGGCCTGCCTTTTGGCTATTAGGATCTAATTTCTGGGATGTTGGTTGGCCGGCCTGTGGGGAAATCGACATCATGGAAATGAAAGGCTCTCAAACGAACACTATTTTAGGAAGTATTCACGGACCAGGCTATGTAGGAAGCGATGGGATTTTCACAGATTACACACTCCCCAGCGGCACATTTTCTGACGATTTCCACATCTTCATCGTCGAGTGGTCTGCAAATAACATTACTTTTAGCGTGGACCAAACTGCCTACTTCACGCAAACTCCAGCAGATTTAGGTGATTTGCCATGGGTATTCGACCATCCGTTTTTCATCATTACCAATTTTGCCGTCGGTGGAGTAATGGATGGAGACCCGCCAGAGGATGGCTCTGTACCATTTCCACAAAGCATGGTCGTCGATTACATCAGGGTGTATAGTTGGGAATAACTCACCTGTTTGTCAAATACTTTGTAAATTGTTCATGAAAACTTGCTGATAATTAAAATATTACAGCTTTTTAAACCATACTTAAGTTTTGATTCTTTATCTTTTTTTCTTTACGTTGATTGACGTTGTCGGTTTTTATATCAGTGCAGTATGCATGCCCATATTCAACTATTCTGGTATTTTATAAATACGGGCATATAGTTATCAAAAGAAGTTGGTTGCCAGTTGCAACAGTCATTACAATTATAAAAATTCATTAAACGTGTGGTTGTGTTTGTCAATATCCAGGAATACATATATTAATATTGTATACTTCTGCAATGTACATGCTCATAATATGGTTTCCTGAAGCCATACATTGGAATTTGATCGGAATGGATATAAACTTCAAAATTTGTTTTGGTGAAAATGGCACACACCTCCATTTTTCTTGGTTCGTTCAGGAGTTGATCCCTGATTAAATCGTGACACACCATTATATTCTTGGAATATAAGAATCGATATATGGTTTCATAACAAATCTTAAAATTGACGCGCAAAACTGAAATATATCATATTTCCTTCATTTCAACTGAAAACGTGTCTTCCATACAAATATTTTGCTCTCGTATCTCTGTTTACAGACTATCTGTTGACTTTTTTTTCCCTTCTTGGTATATTAAAAGCACACTCGTTGCACTCGATCCAAAGCCAAGAAATCAGGATCTAGCAATCTGGGTTTGCCCGAAGCTACAAACTGATATTTTCAGTAAAAATGATAAAAACGTTAAATCCTAAAAAAATGAAATGAGTTTTTCGCTACTTCGACTTATGGAGTCAAATACTAATATATAAACATGGCGAAATAAGCAATATAAAATTGATTTAAGTTTAGTAAAAAAGTAAAATAAATTTTAAAACAAAAAAGTTACTATATACACATTGCTCAGAATATGCTGTAAACTATAGAAATCCAGAATTGGAATTCACAATATTACACAATATTAACTTTTTTTCCCAAAAAAAGCAAAAATCAAATGAGAAATTGAGCAAAATAATCCGTATATAGCGGATTTTATCACAAGATAACAAATTGTTTACCAGACGGTAAAAACAGCATCAGTATATTAGTGTTTTTATTGTAGAAATAAATCTCTGTATTATTGACAAGAACTTTATTTTAAAAGTTTGTCAACATTTAGTACGATTCACTGGTCAGAAAACCAATAAAGAAATTTTATGTTTTTTTATTGTTATTTTGGCCCATTGCTATCTGTTGTTGACAATAGGATCATTGAAAAATCATATTGCTTTTTATTGGTTTGAACTGTTTTAGCTAATTGTCCAATGATGCAGCCAATACATACTATGATCCAGTCATTGTAGACTAGCTATTATATGTACATGTATATATAATACAATATTAATTTTACCACAACATTTTTAATTTCCCCATCAAAAAGCATGCACAACCAAGGTACACATTTGTATTCAGACAATGTGCATTGCGTAAGTGCAGTTTATGTATAGTTTCCACGTTCTAGCTATTTGGTGTTTAATTTAGTCATACGTACATGTACATGCATACATAAGAATTAGACTTATTTTAAGAGTGAGATTTACAGTTCATGTAAAATTGTATTTTGGAATAATGAGTAAACCTTTAGGATACATGTATTATTGTTCGTTTTCATATCATAATTTTACTAATAAACAAATTCGGTTTAATTACTTACTTAATGCACATGTTGAACTAGTCCATCGGTCCAGCCTCCACATGCACAGTTCACATTGTCGTATTAATTATAGGATCTTTTCAAAATCACTTTTGATGTTCAATTTGGTGTTTGAATTAACATCATGCTTAAACTTGAAAAAAAATGAGTTTAAAATGAAAACTAGATTTGCAGACAATTTTTCAGCAGTCGACGCAGTATAGAGTGCTTGCACCATTCTGTGATTTCACAGAATTTATACTCTGATTAGTACTTTTTGCTAAAACTTTCTGAATTAAAACTATTACGTAAAAGTTTATTTCAAAGTTCTTCAAATTCCATCCCAGGTTAAAAGTTCAAAAATATTCCATAAGGATTTAAATTTCTACTGCGCTATAGAAAACGGAATTCTATACGTTATAGCCAACTGCTTTTCAAATGGCGCCAATTTGAATATTTCATTTTCGAAATCTTTTGATTTTCGATATTTTGATAATGTATTTAATCAGAGGTGAATTTCACTATTTATGCACATTATAATGTGTGCTTTCTTGAAGTGTATGATTAAAATAAAATTAAAAATTAAATTAGTTATACGCACTATGGTGAAATGCTGAATAATGAAATATATGACACCATTTTGAAATTCTGAGAAACAATTATTATGACATTTAGGTTTAAAATAACCACATAACAGGTATATGGCAAAGTGAGATCTGCAAAACAACATTGCATTCTATATTATTACATTTATGATATCTGCCTTTAATGACATTGAAATGGCGGAAACTTTTTCCTTGCTAAAATATTTATGAATTATCATCTTGTAGTGTGCAATTTCATGCTTATCCTATAATTAGTTACTTTTTCTAACTTTATGCTAACCAAAAAAATATCGCTTTTGTAAATATCGAGCAAAAGATAGCTCCCATAATAGATTTTTATAAAAAAATTGGGTTTAGATCGCATATTAACTAATTAAATTAAATCTTGTATGTGGGAATGGTTCAAGACAAATTCAAAAATAAATTCCATCGCCATATTTTCAATCACAATTTTGTTTTTTTAAAAACATTAAAAGGTTAAAGTTATACGTAGTTGGTTATGACTTGTTATTGTGAACAAACGCTGTTTCAACACATGTCATGCACCTTGCCAAGCCAGACTGCCTGTTAAAATCATCATTGCAAAATTTAGGACATGACAGGCCAAGAAGAAGCTGTTGGCATTTGTTAATCAAGTTAGTTTAAAATAGAAACAAGGCAAGCGAAGCCGAGGTTCACAAACGCTCTTCTACTCTCTCATTCAGTATACGTGCAGCTTAACCAAGAACAACTTATAGGAAATATCATCTCATGGAAATATCCATTATGAAATTTATTTTTAGATAATTAATCCTGGATAATATCGCTGGAAAGTCAGATAAAATCTTTCTTATAGATGGATTGCAGTTGGATGACAAATGGTAAGCCATTCGATGAATTCGTGTTATCATGTGTTTTTAAAAATATATTTGGATTACAATACAATTGTATTTATGTTTTAATGACGACTTATTTTAATCTTGTAGATTGATTAGGCAAAGTTGTCATTATTGGTTTAAAAATTCCTTTATTTTGACCATCAGGCTAGTAAATTGTTTCAGAGGAGAAGCACACAATTTTATTTTGTGACATTTATAATTTAATAAATTAATAGTTGTTATACTGAACAGGCGTATTTTTACAAATATTCCAAAAGCAGAAATTTGCAGATATTTGTAAAAGTGCATATGCTTCTTTTCTATGCAAGATTAAAGCATGTAAACATCAAAATGCATGGGCGTAAAAAAAATGTTTCCAAGACATTCAAGTTTGATAGAGTGCATGCTAGCTTATGTCAGCATAGCACTCTAAAGACTACACACAGCGGCAACACCATATGAGGCGTAATTTCCTACTAGGATGCTTGGCCTAAATGCAAGTTGAGATACTAGCAGCTGGAATCTTATTTTGAACACCAAATTAGGTGGATTATGTTACTAAAGAAATTAAAGCTTATATTGAATGCTTCATTTATAGATCTCTTATAGAAAAAAAGGTTAGCCTTTCATTCAGTTTAAAAATAAATGAAAAAAGTGACATCGTAGTAACGTATAATCTTAACGGAAAGTCGATATAGTCATAGGCAGCCTCACAGACCAAAAATAACATGAGATATAAGCCATGTGTACATGCACGAGAGCTTTGCAAGTACCAAGGAGAGACTTTAATTTATAAAAAAAAGAAAGTTTTTGGTAGCTTTCCAACTAAGTTGCCAAAGTTGTGTTTCCGATAACACTAAGGATTCTCAGACGTATTAAAATAGGTGTAGCATACACGTATGTACGTGTATACTGCAAAGCGTTTATTAAGAAATGTATAGCAGGAAACACGAGAAAAACGTTGCATAAATAAATACAAAAGCTTGAGAACTACCATCTTGCAGCAAGTGTGACTATTTTCATGTTTACGCCAACGATTAAAAAATCTAAACGTAATTCGTTGACGAATGTTTTTTGGAAAATATTTTTTCCCAACTTTCAAATGTCCTAACTGATATTATCCTAATTTTAAATCCTCAACGTTCTTAACAGCTAATGGTGCCGTGTGATAGTTGAACGGTAAAGTCTGACAAAAGCCATAACCCGAACAAAGGAGACCTGGTAGAAATTAACGAAGAAGGTTCAAACGGAACAATATCAACATGGCTTCTGGCAGTGTGCGGAAAGATGTCGACGCAGTCTACCCAGAAGCAATGTCGCGTCTACACCGCAAGACGATTCAAGAATTTTACCCACAAAATTTTAAGAAAACTCAAAAAAAGATGAGAGACAGGAACTCGAGCAGGTACCGCACTCAACCGGTGACTTTCGACGAAATTCAGGAAGTCGATGAAGACAATTTGGAAGAAATGCAAGGTAGCGGCAAAACCGCGGGTGCTTGCAGTAAATCGGAAACTGATTTGAAAAAACAGTTTACGGAATTTTCAAGATCATTGGTGAACAGGCTGCCGAGAAAGAATGACTTGAAGGAAAGTGATTGTGAAACCACGCAAAGTTTAGAATATGCTGTTGACAGCCACGAAAAACCTCAAATGGAGTATAAATTGCAAATGTACAAATCAAAGGCGCGCCCTTCAATATGACTTGAAATTCATCTGCTTACCTGTGCGCATTTGCAGTAGGACTTCATTGGATTTACGAAGATTGGAGCCATGATAACCCAAACAGCTAATTTTCAATAATGAGCCTAAAGGGTGAAATATTAATAATTTATTACTCTGCACAGATTATCATTATTAAACTGTGTGAAATGTTGATTTCCCTTTAAAGCTCATATTGTGTAATTGTCCGCTTTTATATATTCATACCTTGACGAATAAGCGTTATAACAACAAAATCGGTAAATGTTAGTATGTGTACGTCCGAAAGTTATTTAAAAACAAATGTGGGATAAATCGTAGATTGTTCCAATATTTTTCTAGAAAAGTTAACTTATTCATCACTATTCACTAAGTAAAAAACTACTCAAAATTTTATTAACACTTAATTTTCTTACGTTTTTATTACTGTCTATTAATGGCTCATAACGTATAGAACTGCCCGTGCCATTTTCAGACAGCAATTATAACATAAAAAAATAAATGGAAATAAAATTTAACTGCCATTTTAATTTTAAAATTTGATTAGTTCATGGATAATTAAAATAACAAACATAATTACTTTAATATATTTCGTTAAAATGTGTAACATCTTCAACATCTTCATACTGTAATTAGAAAATAAATTATTTTAGTAGATGTTTCTCCACTTGCTTCATTTATATATATATATATACTGTAATATTTCTAAGAAAAGACTTATGAGAAATGATCATTTAATAAATGTATTTCAACCACAAAAATATTTGTACACCAAATAAAACATTCTAATATACAATACTTTAAGACACGTTTAAGAAATAGTTCCAAACAATACGTTTGGAACGATATAAGAAAACTGAGTGCCACAATGGTGTGGTGAATAAATTGTATCCAAAATGTAGCATCTACTTGTATAGTATTTTGAATATTTCCGATAGTATTTGAGTAATAAAAATGATTTCGTTCTGACTAGGAAAAAAGGCAGATAATCAAGATACTAGTATATGCTAAAATTAGAAAGCGCATTTTTTTTAAAACGTATGAGCGTTTCTGCAAACTCCACAACCCAATGCAAATTCTTCTCCTGTGAGTGGATGTTGAATATGCAAAGGGCATTCGTCACCTTCTAGTTGTTTGCCCTTCGGTCCTAAAGAATATCAACGGAGAAATTAGTCACGCGTTCAACATGGTTGATAATTGTAAGCACGGAAAGGAAGTTTTACCTGCAGGGCAGTGTGGCAAGTCGTGTTTTGGAATGTTCGTAACGTGTTGAAAATCGTCGTGACAAGCGTTACAAAAGTGAGTCGTACCAAAACAGAAGAAAACTGCCACTGAGCAACAGTAACGACACTTGTATTCCAAAAAATCGGTTCCATGTTTTGGGCACATCTGTGGAAATTCACAATGCATTCATAAAAAAAATTGGGTACTGTTTTAATATACCCCCACCTAATTTTTTTACAATAGTAATAGAGCCTTTGTAATATGTATTGTAACATATTGTAACATACAATGTACATAAAATATTAATCTCGAAAATAACATCAAATTGATACTTCAGTGGCATTGAATTACATCATAAAAATAATATCATATTTCAAATATTTGTAAGTCAAATTTGCCACAAATACGGGAATTACTGTAATGAATTATTTGTTATATTGTGATACCATAAATTAATTCCAATATTTATAAGTCCAATGCCACTAGAAATATAATACATAAATTTGTTATATTTCGGTACTATAATTTCATTCAAATATTTATATGTGCAATGCAAAATAATTCATTAAATTAATGTATATAAGTCACTAATTACTGTATTAGAGGCATTGGACTTATAATATTTGAATTAAATTATGGTATTTTATGGTATTAAATTACTGTATTTTTGGTACATTATTAGATTATTTTTTCAATGTAATTCAAATACTTCAATGCCACTGAAGTATAACATGTAATTTTATGTTATTTTTAGATTAAATTTTTTATGCATATGTATTTATTAGTACATGTAGTTAATCAAATATTCATTTCATAGAAGATTAATAAAGGTTAATCAAAAAATGGGTGGCGGGGTATATTTTTAGTATATTTTTCCCCATAGAGGCACGCGAACAGTGTTGCATTAGAATGAACTTACTTGGGCTCGTGACACGTCAGAACACGCGCCACATACCAATTCGGCAGGATCGTAATCGTCTCCACCTCCAGCTTCGATATCACAACGAGCTTCTCCGCCGTAATAAGCCTTCAAGTTTAGTTTAAAAATTAGATTAATTCGCAGCATCTACATTCAATTGATATTTTTATAAAAACACATTTACCTTCTTGCATTTATAGCAAACGTAGTAAGCATATCTTTCCATAGCATAACCTGCCGGATCTGCATAAAACCGTGCTCCTGGGGTGGTAATGGCATCCGCTTTATGCAAGCCTTCGTATTCCAGACGCATTAAAGCTTTACGTTTCACGTCGTCGAATAATCCACGCACGGGATCGAGAAGTTCTTTCAAAATAGGATGCTCGATTGTACTCTAAAAAGGATGTTCGTTAACATGAAATTATTATAGTCGATGATGTTAACCATCCAAATTTAAACATTGATATATGCATACCTTGCAGATTGGACAGAGAGAAAACCCAAAAGTGATTCGAGGCCCAGTCCATTTTCTCGATAAAACGCTATTGCAGCAATGCAGATGAAATATGTGTCCACAGCGAAGCTATTCGACAACATCAATCAGACAGGAAAAATAGCGATACGAATTTTCAGATTATTTGCACTAAAACTAAACGTTCATTAGTACTTTTAGAAACGTGTTACATTGGACACTAACCTGGAGGGCCGGGGCACATGACAATGCTTCAGTGAAACATATCATGCACATGTCATCCGCATCTTGTTTTAAGGAAGTATCGTTACTACAACCGTGAAGACACGGTAAACAGTTAATTTCATTCCGAATGCCACCACACATGTGACCACACGACAAGCTTTTGATGCAGGTCGATCGTGCATGTTCCTAAAACGATAGAATTTCAGAGAAACTATGTTACCGAGAGGAAATCACATTATGACGAAATGGTTCGGAAGAAAATTAAGTTTTGGGAACAAGAAAACAAAATTGCATTTCTATAATGTGTTCTACACCAATTTATTTAATATGTGTCCAAGTCCAGAAATAAATATCTTTACCCATTTGGCCATTTCGGTTCTTAATGAATTTTTAGAAAATTGGCAATTTACAATTTGGAGCTGTAGCATCGTTGCATATTCCTTGGGTATAAATCCATGCGAATGTATACAAGCATGTCTACTACTTATTATTCGGGTTAATTGCTATATCACAGATTTACTTTTTAACAACTGCAGATACTAGACTGACACAAACTTTATTCATTCAAATTTTGTTGAAATTTCAGAATAAAATGTGTCCGAGCAATTCAGCTTACTTGACATTCCGCCTCCGCGCAAACGTTGCCAATGGCAAGCAGCCCACTTTCGCCCAAGGCCCCGCAAAAGCGGCACGTTCCTGCGGTAGATGATGCAGATTTTCCTAAATAACAAGAAAATTACATTCGAGAGTCAATATTTCGCTTTCGTTATCGTATACGGTCGTTTCTATAATGTGCACCTTTTGCTCCTTCGCGGAACTCGACCATAGCCTTCAAAGTTTTTGAGTCGGCTAAAGCCATTATCCAAAATAGTTTGGTACGACCGCATCCCTCGTGCAGATCGACTTTAATGGCTTCCTCTTCCTCTTTAAAAACCTTAAAAGCACGAAAGAATTCAAAATCTCGATCATTATGAACAAAAAAATTAAAACAGTCGTGATTATGTAAATCGATCGGCAAAACCATACCTGCCGTTGATGCGCATGAGTGCGTCGATGAAGATGCAGAAAGCGATCGCAATCTGCGCATAAATTGCCGCAAGAATTACAAAGAATGATGGCGAGCGTTTCCCCATCGTCGTGATTGTCACAAGTAGGCTGTCAAGTACGAATGCATTAATTATACAAACGGAGCATAGCGGATTTTAAACGAGCAAAAACCCCAAATCAAATTACCCGTGATGACGCCTGCTGTCCATCTGCTGTTCCAGCCCACTGCCCCGAAGATAACCGCTCCACGTGATCTTGGTCTAACACGCACAGAGATGAGAGTGCTAGCCATAACTAAAGTAAAAATGGAGAACCGGAAAATTTAATTCCGAGAACTAGTCTACAACTCAAAAATGTAATCTTATGCAGACAATTACAGTTGGCGTCTTCAAACAATCTGTAGGAGTACGACAGCGTTCGTCCAATTTGGTAAGATTCAAAATGTTTTGAGCCACTGCGCCTTTCGTAATGCTCGCCCACTCTTCCGATAACTTGCCCTGCAAATTAAACGCCGTTAATTACTAGCGTAATACTTATCAAAGTCTGACTAATAGCAACTTTACATACCGCTGCCATATCCTGTAATAACTGAATTAAAACTTCGGCTAGTTTCCTAGTTATGCAGCCTCTAAGCCACCATCGCGCTCCCATAAAATCTCTAAAAACGATTAAAAGCAAAATGAAATTGCAGTTTAGAAAAGCAGGCACACGATGCTCAAAATTCAAAATCCGTACCTTGGATGAATAGACGTGGCTAGCGTAACTGTCGTAATACCTTTGTTACTTTCTTTGCCTTTTACTTTCATTTGTACAGTGAGTGCTTTAGCAATACAACTGAAAAAAACGTCGAGAATTCCCATCCTAAACGGAGATTTCCGAATGAAATACGAGCAAGAATGGAATGAGCAGCAAAACTAAGCACAAGACGTTGATTACTCACTTGTGTATATCAAACGCGATATCCCTATTTTCGGTACTTTTAACGGCATCCGAAACAATGCTATAATTCGTCGGAGGTAGAGATTTAGCGCCGAGAATCTGGGCAAATGTCAACGGCGAGACTTCAGGTAACACCCTCCTCAAAAGCGACGTTACCTAAACAAATTGCAAGATGTATTAGTTGAAACCTGCTAATGTGAAATTTCTTATAGAAGCTGGAATTGGTCTTGAGCGTAATTACTTGTCGTTGTACTCGTGCCGATCCCGTGTGCAACAAACTTAATAGATCTCTAAGCAAGCTTCCCTGATGCGCAAGATATGCCCGGCCAACGCTGGATCCACTAAGAGCCAAGACCATGGAGAGCATTTCGAAACAGTACGCATCCGATGACTTAGGTAGTTCTTCCATAGATAGCGATTTGCTACACAGCAACGCTTCCCACTCTTCTCGCACTCGAGCGGCTTCCTTACGAATGGCTTGAACAATATGCGTGCACACCTACGCAAATTGGAGGTAACGAGCAACTCTTAACGCTAATTTGCAAGCACCATTATCGGTATCATAATGGTATTCAACAGAAGCACCGTTCGTACGTAAAACATATATGTCACAAAGATAGAAGTCGGCATTAAATAAAAAGAAACTGCACCTGTTTTTGCAAGTGGGTCAATTTGCTCCTACTAAACAGTATTCCAACCATATGCTCCTTCAGATCGTTGTTGCCTTCAACTTTGTCATAGTCTAGCGAATCGCAAACGGCAGCGATGTCGGTACTTTTCTCGTCTTTTGGAGCTTCGTCACTGGCTATCAATTTGCCAAATACCTTGATCGGACAAAAGAAGTTGCAAAAACATACCAACACTCAACAAATATAATAAATAAATAGAAAATAACAAGACAGGTATCCCAGCCACTTTTAAAGATAAAAATATAGGAATTATAGTAAATTTTCTTTGAAAATATAGGACAAATATAGGACATTTTCTTCGAAAAAATATAGGAATTATAGCACAGGATAGCAAAAACTTTTCATATTCAATATTTAATACATTTTAGATTAAATTTTAAGACTTTTTAAAAGTTAAGTGACTTTTTAAATGTATAACTATAGAATTTTATTTTTAATTCGCATTTATACCAAAATAAGGACAAAATTTAGTGTGTTTCTAGTGCATTTTAGTGCATTGTTTTTTGCAAAGAATATTTGCAGTCCTAATAACTTCAACTTTTGAAACATAATTTTTACAATAATTACGCAAATATTCAGAGGGTATTAGGACTTTTTTAGGAATATTTAGGGCTTTTTAGGACTTTTTTTTTGGAATAATTAGTACTTTTTAGGACGTTCAGGACTTGTTTGTTACCCTGGTTATTACAATCCTGTACAAAAGTTAATGCAAATATAGGAAATATAGGACGGCCGGAATACCTGACAAGACCGAGATAAGGATGCAAAGCATATTTTCGGATACAACCTACCTGAGAGGTCAACATTCTGAATACTTTCAACGTTTCAGCTTCGCAGTTCTTCTGTTGAATAATGCCAGCACCGTGAACTTTTTCAACCTGCAAACTCTCCCCTTCAATCTCGCCTAGAACTTTTACCTGAGTTTTGAAAAGAATTGAGATTTTTCATTCTCGGAAAAAGTCTGATACCGCAAATGACAAATATTTATGATATGACCATGCACCTGTCTGACTCTTAAAGTATTATCCGAGCCTTTTAATTCGAGGCGAATGACAGTTGGCTGGCCTTCTTTTATTGGACAACTTATCCATCCCGTATAGCGGCTTTCGACTTCCAACTGCCTCAATTTTATCAATTCTTCCTGATGTGCTCCAGCCTTGAAGGTAATGCTGGCGACTTTGTTCTGCAAAATGTGGTTAGCAACATGTTAATGTGGATCAAATTTGAATTTAACGCAGGCAAGGGTAATATCCCGTTTACGTACTCCTAAATCTCGACAATTATCGATGTGGACATAGATCATCCTTGGAATCTTATTAGATGTGCAGGTCATGGTGAGGACCTTGGTTTTGTTGCGGTCCTCGTCACCGCTTTCCCAAAACGTTTCCGTAGAGTTGTCAATCAAGCTGCCGAGCATGCCGGGTCGGCTCGAAGATTTTAAGTCTACCGCCGATGTGAGATCTTTCAAACATTCTACAATTCCCGTGGACTAAATTTACGTGATAGTAAAACATTTGCAATTATAATAATTGTCAACAAAATTTTATTTACGGCGGTCAAGTATTATACAGGCCACACACGAGGCAATTTATCGACGAAATAAATTGCCCTAAATTTCCAGACAATTTATTCTGAAGAAGAAATTAAAATTTTTGCCACACACGTGAATATATCGGACAGCACTGATCGATACGTAAAATGGGAAATGTAATCTAGTGAAATGCACGTGAGATTTTAGTGATTCTTGTGATTGGTCGGGAAACTGAAATAAATTTCCTGAATAGAATATTATTCCATTCTGGAAATAAATTGCAATTTCCAGGCGAGAAATTTTCATTTCGACACACACGCCGAAATTCCACAAAATTTTATTTCTAGAATTGGTTTCGGGCAAAGAAATTGCCTCGTGTGTGGCCGGCTTAAGAGCGATTAAAGAGTTTTGCGAATTTAAATGCTTAAAGTAAAGTGTCCGGAACTTACTTGGAAGCTATCCCCCATGCTCGACGTGCCATCGCCATCGCCGCAAGACTCTTCCTCGGAGCGGGATAAAATTTTGCTGATATTGCTAAATACGTGACTGCGATGTAGAAAAACGTGATCGGATTGACGGAATTTTAGACACCAGCACCTCATTGCCATTTGCTGCAAAGCCGAGCCCATTGGTAGCATCATCATCAAATCGGAAATCGACTGGAGCAAGGTGTGGAATGCAGAGACGAGAGGTCGTACCGAATCCCCAGCAATGGTGATATCGGATAAGGGATGGTCACAAACGGCCACGTCTTTCTCTTGCTACAGAAAGAAAAAAGTCAAAAACGCTGTCTTGCACCCAAATAAACGTGACGAAGAAGAAACGTACGTGCTCGTGCTCCCGGACTTTTTTCTCCCCACTTTCTTCTTCGTCGTTCTCTTCGCCAATGTCTGGAAGCGGCGTTAAAGCGGCCACAAAAAACCACAGCAAATCGTGCAAAGCCGTAGGCTGAGTCACACTTCTGACGAGCCAGTTAATACCCTGCATATGTCAAAAGATTTCCATGAATAAGCAGTCCATGGAAACAATTTCCAATCGCACGCTTGGAAGATTACCCGTACCTGCATCGCATAAGCTCGGCAGGCCGCTTTCCTAACTGCTTGCTTCATGGCCAAACTTAGCGACTGCAAATCGTGTCGCTGGAGGATGAAGCTTAGGATGGGCCGAGCTAGGATTTCGGCAGAATTGCCTTTCTCCGTTGCCATCGTTATTAACTTTGTAAGTGTTGCAGATGGGTGACACAGAAGCGAAGAGCCATCTTCTGTAGCAAATTAAAGTTTTACTTATATCATGATATAAATCACACATATTATCTTAAGCCGGGCACACACGAGGCAATTTCTTGCCCGAAACAAATTCTAGAAATAAAATTTGTGGAATTTCGGCGTCTGTGTCGAAATGAAAATTTCTCGCCTGGAAATTGCAATTTATTTCCAGAATGGAATAATATTCTATTCGGGAAATTTATTTCAGTTTTCCGACCAATCAAGGATCAGGAAAATTTCACGGGCCTGTCAATAGATTACATTTCCAATAGTCGATATATAGGGATAATTGCAGAATATTGATAAGGAATTTCGAAATTTTTTGCTTCACGTGTGTGGCAAAAATTTTTATTTATTCTTCGGAATAAATTGTCTGAAAATTTGGGGCAATTTATTTCGACCGATAAATTGCCTCGAGTGTGGTCGGCTTAAAACTTCAGATGCTTTTTAAAACCAAGTAAAACCAAGTAAAAAAATTTATCGTAAAGGTAATGATAGGAATCAAAAACCTACCGACGCCTTCTCCGCTACTTTTATTTCTTTTACGAGTCATGATAATTCTGCCTTCTCCTTCCTCCCTGTTCCATTCCCTCGTGGTTGTTCCGACCGAAATCGATCGATGAAATATGCGTCCTCGCGGGCTCTCCGTGTCGCTCGATCCCTGCCCATCCGAGCCAAAACTGGAAGGTTCGCCATTATCGTCAATTTCCGACAGGGAGTGCAGGGTCACCACCCCACCATCGTCCACTCCTCTCCCCCTGCTATTCACTCCAAGGTCACGATTCTGCTGGAGGGATTCTTCCAACAGAAAATTATCACTTAGCAAATTCACGTCGATCTGCTGTATGCCTAGGATGTGGCGGCATTGGAAACCAGAGAGAGGGAACGGAATGGGCTCCAACGGGCTATATTCGTTCAGGCTCGGCATATTACTTCCCGTGCTGCTAGAACCACTGTGCGGGCTGCGCTTATTGGATGGCAAAGGGTGCGATGTCATGCCCGCTCCGCTGGCACTGGCCAAATCCAACAAAAAGGTGGCGTTTTGTTTCATGATCTGATGCGTTTCCATAGGAGGCAAAGGCGAGAGCAGTTTTCCGGGGGACATTTTTTTACGATTTTTACGCGACTTTTCCTTCAGTATGATTTGTCGCTTTTGCCTCAAGTACTTTTCCCTGCAACGATCACAGATTAGGTACCAGCTGCTTCCGCCCACTCCTCCGTCTCCGCAATTGCCCGCCCATCCTCCGCAAAAGCACCCAGCGCTGTTGTAACCCTTTCCCCCAGCATGGCAGCCGCATCCCGGGTGCGCCTGCCTCATGTGGTAAGTGACGGGATGGGGAAATAATTTGCCGCATAATTCGCACATTGATTCCCGTTCGGGTCCTCCGAACGGCCCACCGGCGGCCTCGCCAAAAAGGTTTCCTCTTCCGATGGCCGACAGCCGCCATTCTTTCTTCTTGCGGGATTTGCGTTCCGATTCCTTGTCTTTGCCGTCGTTGCTTTTGGCAATTCGAGCCGAAATCGCGGGGACGGGCAGCGACAGCTGCTGGGACATCATTTTAAGCATTTCCGAAGTTAACAGCTCCCAAAGTGCCAAAAGATGCTGTAGGGAAAGCGGTAGATCGCTCTCTGCTCTTCTTTCCCCGGTCCATGATCCAGCATGAGTAACGGGCGACTGGACAGCAGTGACGGAATTCCCTGCTACGGGACTGGGGGCCGTTGCGTCGTTTAAAGCTTTTTTCCCACTCTCCGGGCAATTAGCCTTGCATTCGAGAGCCGCTATGCTGGCACTTTCTTCCCTGATCGTTTCTGTAGGTTTTGGCATTTTGTTTTTGTTGACGTTTGCATTTGCCAACGATCGGGCAAAGGCTTCTGCCGTGCTTGGCTGTATGGTCAAGAAATTGCAGGCGGAAACTTCCACGGAATGCCGTAACCTTGCCTTCTGCTCTTTGGAAAGCAACTCGACGGGTTTCTCGCTGGCGATATCAGAATGTGGCACTTTGGGAAGCTGCTTCGGTAAATCGGGATGAAATTTGAGAAAAGAAGCACAGGCCATCGCATCGTGAACGATTCCTTCGTGCCAAAGAAAAGCGGCAAATACGGCTCGGAGGCATTCGGCCACTAGCGGCGACATTGCATTTTTCACCGGTTCTTTGAGATGATGTTCTTTCCCCACTTGATCCCTGACGCTCCGAGCCGGAGACTGAGCGCGCTCTCGTTTCGAGCGCAGCTGGCGAATTGCACGATCTTTTCTTGCCATTTTGGGAGAAAGGCGAATGGGGTCATCCTTTCGCGTGCCAGTACCAATGCTGAAATGTCCTTTGCTACCATCTGGACTAGTCTGCGTCCCCGCTTGAGCAAACGACTTTGAACTAGAATCGAAAATTTCCTATAAAAAAGCACGAGTGTTTAAAATTACAAAACCAGCCTTTAGACATTAATTTTTTCATGATGATAGGCCTAATTTGCAAAAAATATTATTACGGTGGCTGTTGTGGCTCTACGAAGAGGTAAAACGATAGCTTGGTTTAACGGTGGTGTCCCGAGAGAACTGTATTCGCTAAAATTAAACTTGCCGTTAGAATCGTATGGTAATGTAGTTCATTAAGAGGGTTGCATACCAGAATAAGTCTTTTTTTTCTAAATGATTTTTTAATTTAATTTCGGAAACTGATAGGAACAAATGAAATGTACGAGGACCTAGCGTAAATATTCTATTATTTGTTTAAATTTTTCGTTTATGTATATTACATTTCATGGAAATATGTCTGTAAAGTTTATAATTGTAGAGGCTCTGGTAAACATTATAGACATATTTCCATGAAATGTAATATACATATATTTAAACAAAAAATCTAAACAAATAATAGAATATTTAAGCTATGTCCACGTACATTTCATTTTTTTCTATCAGTTTCCAAAATTAAATACAAAAATTATTTAGAAAAAAAGGCTTATTTTGGTATGCAACCCTCTTAAGCTGTAAAATAGATTTACCTCTGCGTAGAGCTTCTACGAAACGTCGGCAATGCCGATGAAGCAGGGCTGGAACATAGTTGAGGTGAAGCCGGAATACTATTTACCGAACTTGGGCTCGAACCGGCACTATCGACAGGTGCATGGTTTACTTTGGCCCCTGCAAAAATGCTCATTCATAAAGCAAAGATTTCAACCTCGAAGTTTAGAAAGGCGAAAGCAACCGAGCGTTACCAGGGATTAAGATTGGGCTTGATTCTCTGCTGCCAAATGCCCGAGGTGAGCCAACCACGGCTTGCTTCGGACTCGAACTGCGGGATAAACGATGTGGAGGCGTTCCCGGTGGCGTGTGGGGCGGAGTGGCTTCGTTTCCGTTGGCACGGCTTTCTCCCAAAACCTTGACCAGTTCTTTTACGGAGACGCCGAGCAATTCGGGAGGAACACTCGCTTCTCTGGATGTTGGCGAATGATGCTGATCCCATCGGTTTTCTTCGCCGCGGAGCCACTTTTGTAGCACCGACGTCGAGCGGACGGGTGGGTTTGGAATTATTCGTCTTTCGGGAATGGCAGGTTTTGGCGGGACGAGTGGAGGAGATGCAACAGATGCCGAGCGTACTGAAATGATATTAGATTTTACTTAACTGAAGATGCATAATAAGTAATAAGGTAATAAGTTGCAATTTTTGTAGGGGATAGAAACGCGATTTTAACACTGAACTACATTAAAAATAAACCTTTAAATAATAATATCTAGCGATCTAATCATGATACCAAAATAAAACTTTGGGAGGTTTAAGATTATGGTACGTTGCTCGATACTGCGACCTCCTCTCCCCTACAAGTTTTCAATTTTTATTTGCCACTACGTGGCGCTACCTACTCGCGCATGCGCTGTTTTGTAATGCGGACCTTGTCCATTACATTTAAAACTACTTGGAAATCCTACCTGCAGCACCACCAAATGCAAATGATGGAGCAACCAATCCTGGGCTATTGTCGTCAATTTCCCCATTTGCAGGACCAAAAGTGAAAATTCCTTTAAAAAACGTTTTAGATTATGAAGGGAAATTGTGCCATTTATACATGCAGATAAGAAGTAAACGACACAAAAATACCATATTTACCTTGATTGTCATTTGGCCCAAAAGATGGTGCAACCGGATTCTGCACGGCATTTGAAAAATCAAACGGCTTCACTGCATTCACAATCGAGGGCGTCGTACAAGTCCAAAAATTGCTCGTTCTACTGCCAACAACACTGCCATTGGCTCCATTTATGCAATCTGCATCTTCCGAACTAGATTTATTTGCGGAATCCATGTGAACGCCTAAATTTATGTCGTTTTCGTGTTGCAGGTAGATGACATCGCCTCTGCTCTGAGCTAACGACCAAGCATCGCCCTCGGTATTAAAGCAAAAACGCCTTACACTGTCTTGGTCGAGCTTAACCCACGAGCCATCCAGATTGGTCATCTAAATATCCAATACTCAAATTAGTACTAGCCGTTTCTCGGTAAACCAGCAACTAAAATATCTCACTTGCCTCTTCTACAACATTTAACTGGTTTCCAAGGACTAGCATCCCTACGGGAGGAGCTTTCAAGCTCGGAGTGCTACGTATATTGTGTCCCGATGCCCCGCATTTAACAACGTGGTAAATTCCAGGTCCACCTTAAACGTTAATCACCAAAAACATCGTAAACGAAAGCATGACGGCTGATTATAATTAAAGGTTTGGCCTTACCTGTTTTAATTCTTTCGGATTCTCGGCACGAGCTATCAGACAATCGTCTCAGATGATTTTCCATGAGAATTTCATCTAAAAAAGGCTTAGGCTCTTCGAGAGGAACAAGCATCGTGCGACCCAAATGTTGATTGTATTGCAGACACCAGGCTTCGGCATAGCCATTATAGCAGTAGGTCTTAATTGTTTCGATATTTAAGCGCACCCAAACACCATCATCATTATGAAGCTATGAAAATGCATTAGTTGTTAATTAAAGAGTATGTCATAAATTGCACAATGGATTTCTAAAAAAAAACAAGTGTGTATTACCTCATCGATAAAAGTAATAACTCCATTTACGTTAATAGTGCCGATTTGCTCGCTTTGAAGGGAAGGATGAGCACGTACTCTCAGACCAGCGCTGCATTTGGCAACAAATCGACGCACCTAATTTTACCAAAACTTTTTAGATGAATTCGTAGCGGAAGAACTCGCTGGCTAAATTTCAAAATTACACTAACCTTATTAGGTTGAGTGGCACACTTTTTCACTAATGTTTGAGAAGGAGGCACAACTCCCTGAGGTGGTTCTTTTACTTCGATTTTCCGGGTGTTTTCTTCGTAAAGTACAATGTTGCAATTAAAATTGGTTAAATATAAGAGGAGGAGGATCGGAAAAAGCCAAACACTGCTTGTAAACGAAGCAAAGGACACAAAACTTACCAATTTCGAAGCTGTCGATGCTGACGTGTACCAAATACAAGCCCACGGAGCTCGGTGTCCAATTGCAGCTGTAGGTGCCATCGTTGTTTGCTCGAACCATCATGTTTTCACTCGGTCGCTTTAAAACAGGAGTGGTATAACGCAGTTCCTCGAATGAATAGTTTTCATATGCCTGGTAAATTAACAATTCGGACGAAAATTTGTTAGGTTTTCTTCAAATATTTTAATGTTTTATAAGCATAAACAAACCTTCATCATAGAAATGGCATAGTAGCACATTTTGTCTTTCACGGTAACTTCGTACGGAACCGCGATATTCGGCAACGGATTGCCTCCAAATGTTAAGGAATCTGGTTTGCTCATGCGTGGCACCTTGCGATTTGAATCTTCAACGCCATGATCCCTTTTGTCGATAGGTATTGCCTTAACCTCCAACTATTAGCGTAAATAAAATAATTTTTGGGGGTCAGCATGACAACGAATTATTTCATCTCCGAAAACGGGCACAAAAAAATCGAAAGTAACCTTAAGATGGGGTACATTGACGATTTCCTCATACTGATCTTTAGTGACAATGGTGACAACGGTTGGCCAACCGCAACGCATTTCGTCTTTATTAAACAGGACCTCGCAATGCTTCAAATCGACGTAGGAGTCAGGCTGTAACCACCTAAAAACCACTCGGTTAAACTTGCTTTTACGTAGTCGCCAACTTCATAAATTGTATTCGAAAACATTTATTTACCGAGCAAGACGACCACCGCTAGTTCCTGGCGAGCACAACACAAAATCCTTCAGAAAAGACCTTTCATTAGAAAGATAGCTGAAAGGTAGCACGCCTTCCAATGCTTGATGAACACTAGGTGCATGTGCAATTGCAAATCCCTTTCCCAGAAGGCTTAAGTGGGTATTATAGATCTAAAATAATAAAGAAAATGCGATTAATGTAAATGATTAACAGCTTAAGCTAGAAAATCAAAAGGACTGCATACCTGCTGAGCAATCTCATCGACTATGTCCAAGTCATCTTCCATTTCATCCACAGATGCTTTATATTAAAATGCAATAGTTAAGTCTCCAGAATGTCAAATAGCAGAAATCAAACGTATTATTTATTAAATCGACAAACCAGGTGGTAATAGCAAATCTTTCTTCATCAACGACGAGGCACACATTCCACCGAGATAAGCTAATTCCTCCTCTAGATGTCTTAATCCCTCCTCCGAAACCCGAGCCCAATCGTATCCGACCACCAAGCATTTGAAACCATAAAAACAGGCTTTGTCATCCTTAACGTAATCCGATGCAGTTTCTAACGAAAACACGACTTCGTTTCCTATATTTAAAATCGTAGAAATAAATATCGGGGTTTAAAAGTCCGCATAAAAATGTAAAAACTAAATTCGTATTCCTAATCACCTGGCAGAATTACGCTGCATCTGGGCCACGTATTGCTTCCGCTAAACTTCCGTAAAATCGGCCAATAAGGGCTTTGAGGAATTTCGTCGCTTTCCAGCATTTTTGTAGAGCATTGCCCCTTAAATGCATTTTCTTGACTAGGTATGTACAGCTGCAGAGCATCCTCACTTTGGGCAGTACCACACTGAGTATCAAATTCCAAAGACATCCACTTCACGGTTTCCGGAAAACAAACCTGTACGCGTTACGGAAGAAACGTTACTAATGCGTTTCACAGGGAATATGCTATATAGAGGTAAGTTTGTTCTATAAAATCGATCCGTGCTGACTGTGAAGGCACGCTACTTCCAGGTAGTATGCTATATGGAGGCCCCTTATTCGCAAGATTCACTGTATGTGTAACGAGTAAATTTAGTAATACATGTATAATAGTTAACGCTTGCCTTGTATGTGGAAACCGAGGCTGGTTTGTAAGGATGGTCGCTTTCAACAATAGCGTAATGATTGGAGGTTGTGCTTAAAGAACTATCATGTCCCGTCGATTCGTTAGGTACCACTGGAGGAGCTTTCAAACTATGAAAACGGTTGTTAAGATGTGCAACGGGTGGGAGAACGTCTTGAATCATTTCCAGAACCTGGACGGCACTCTACAAACGACCACAATCGGTTAATTAGAAGCAGCTCAGGTCAAATAAACACACCATGAATTAAAAACGTGGCTGCCAACCCTTGGATCAGAAGTCGCAATTGGGGCAATGTGGGCTAAAACTAGTGGCAGAAGCATAGAGGTAACATGTGCCGAAGAGAGAACATCCATGACTTTTTCATCTATAACACAAGTTAAACCACCGATTGAACAACTTCTTCAAATTACAAATAAACGCTTTAATTATTAGAAACAGAAACCGACCGGCTTCGTCCCGAGCTTGCTGCAAAAGAGTCGTAGCCGCTTTAACGATAGTGGTAGCAATCGAAAGGGCACTTTTTCTGGCTTGAAGTTCAATAATTGCTCGGTTGTTTTGCTGGCAATCGGCATCTTGAGGTGTGCTTTAATTTACAAATGAAATTACAAATTGTATTTAAAATGTTTGCAATAAAACAAAATGTACGCAACGTTTTTATAAAGAAAGATCGACAAAACTATCACTAATATTCAAGTACTTGCACCGACCTGTAGTAAAGAATTTGCGGCAGCTGGCCTCTGGTATGATTAGTACCATTGAAACTTAGAGAACAAGTCGTGAAGGTGAATGTGGTTCCATCGGAACCTTTGACAGTGTTTAAACCTCCATCCCCATTGCTAGTTCTTCCCCCGTGATTACGCAAGCGAATGGCATATTTTGTGTTTTCCTACAAGCGATATCGAAACAATTAAAATCTAAAAAAGTTTCATATACAGAGTATTACAGAGGCACATCTAAGGGATCATACTTTAATAGCAACGGGATGATCAAACTTCACTTCAACAACATCTCCAACACAATCATCCGGACCAAATGTTCCTCTAATAATCTCTAAGCTGTTCCACCGTTGAGTATGAGATGGATCACTACTGCTTCCGTTTTGCTGCGCCCATTTAATAAAATAAAATAGTTATATCCTTCCCGAATACTACTTCAATAGCTATTATAATGAGTCTTACATCATCGAGCAGTTCGAGCTCATAGTCGTACGTGCCAACTCCTCCATACAGTGTAACACCTATGATTACTATTCCAGGACGATCTACCACGAAACAAATCGCATCTGGAGATCCGTTGCCTGTGTTCCACGTGCGACTCTGGCTGGTGCGTGTAAATCTAGATGGAGTAATGTGAAGAACACGTCCACCGCTGCTATGCAAGTCAGCCTAAAGCGTAGAAACAAACGATCGAAAATCAAGTTGTTTGTCAAATAAAAACGGAACTCTTTGGATAACAAAAAAAACCTCATTTAAAACTTACATCTAATCCAGTAGTCTGAGCCGCCAACTCAGCTATGATAGCAGCCAATAGGGCACACGTGTTGGAAACTAGTTTTGGGGATGGTGCAGACTTTTCATGTCCGAGTGCTAATTGCACTGGGCGAACAACGTTAGCCAATAGCCTATTAAGAACTTCCCGAAAAGTACAAGGTGGACGAATTGCCTCTTCGCGCTTAGAACCAAAGAAAAACTCAATTATATTTCTACAACGAACTTCCAATGGGGAGGGCAATACGATTAGTGTGATCGAAGCTTTACACGCAAGTTATAACCCACAAGTATATTATTTTTTATGTTGGATACCCCTGCCTTCAAAGCGGTTCCATTGAAGTGTGCATTCAAGTACCTGAGATTTCTGAAGCATGTGTTCTATAAGCAAAGGATATTTTGCTTCAATAGAACTTCCAGAAGCCATTTCCAAACTTGTCCCTGCTCCTGAATTGTGTTTGCGTGGGGAACAATCTTCTGTCTCAAACACAATGGGAAGAACAGATGTCAGTTTAACAGTTGGGCAGCAAAGTGAAGCCAGAATAGCAGCCAAAAGATGATCGCATCCATCGGCCTTAACAGGATCCTAGTACAAAAAGATCACAAAGCACAATAAATGAAATGAATTTTGCTATAATAATACTAAGCATCCCCGAATATATCACAGGAGAGATGATCTTACCGATTCCATCGTGCCTAAAAGATCGCATAAACAAGTCCACTTAAGAAGCGATGTTGGATAAAATGCGTGAAAGCAAGCAACAAACGTCGTATGGCATTCGTCTAGTATTGCAACCGCTTTTGCATAAATTGTACTGGCTTCTTGTAGTTTTCCTTTCGCGTTCTTGTGGATATGATTATTGGAACTCTTGGTAGTTGGTAGAGGAAGAGGATCGGAAAGAATGCTACGTAGAAGAAAACGCGTATCGACCACGCATTCGACCAATTTTGTCAATTCGGGAACGCTTCTGCCAGCAGTGGCTAGAAATCAAAATTGACTTTAATTATTTAGTCAAACTATTTGCAATATGTTTACGGAAAAAGAATATGCTGCTCACCATTATTCGGATACACTTCATTTATGTAAGTACGCAATAAGCGTAAACTGGAGCAACTAATATAAACGAGGCGCTCCAAATCTAACGAGGCCGCCATAAATGCTAAATCCGTCTCTTGTCCTGGGTTCAATTTTGCCAGGGTTGTTTTAAAAGTCAACCAGCTCCACTCCAGGAGCTGCAGAAGGGATTGCAAGCTATCCTAATGGAAAACAAGCAAAAAAATTCCGATCGTTTCAGCCAAACTACAAAACTGCGTGTTCAATTTCCCAACTCTGCCGAAGAGATATATTGTTCGAAATATATATATACATGTATATAAACTAACCGGCGTGACAGTGCGAGAGAATTCGCGGCTAAGTATAAATACGGGCTCGCAGATATCGGATCTGTAACTTGTGGCATGGCTCTCGTGAGTTATAACTTTGTACAGAAGTTGAGGAATTTGTCCGGCATTGACGTCGGTCCCGTTGTTCGATTTTTTGGAACTTTTGAAGTAAAACGCCACCCTAGAAATAGCGTACGCAGACAACTTACAACGAGAACATTTATTTTCCAAGAAACCTTTATTTTATTTGAAAAAACTTACTGATCTTCCGTTGTGATGACGCACTGACCGCTACTGCCACAGTCGCTGCTAGGTCCAGATACACGCGCCCATGCAACATACCATCGGTTAGCTTGAAGAGCGATTGGTTCATCAAATAACATTGGATACTTCTGTCTGGAATATGGAATAGGCCGTTTAAAGTGTTGATAGTATGCACTGGTCGTCAGAAATTGCAATGCAGTTGGCGTATTTACCTGGCGCCACATTCATAAGGAACTTCTTCGGTTTCCGTCAGCAATTCGCCATCTATTTCTTGGTCACCACCTTCCACTCCGATATCAAATAGCTAATAAGTAACAAGTACAAATTATTCTTGTAACAAATAAGTTAAATACCAGAATAGGCCTTTTTTTCTAAATAATTTTTTATTTTATTTTGGAAACGATTAATGACAACTAAAATGTACGAGGACCTAGCATAAATATTCTATTATTTGTTTACATTTTTTGTTTATGTATAAAGTACCTTAATTTTTCCAGTATATTCTCCTCGGCCACCGAATAACCCAAACCCGCCTAATAATACGTCAGTATCGGCCATAAAACGAATGGCTTCGATAGAGTGGCCAGAATATCCCCACCCCCCACCATGACCTAAAAAAAGAACCCCTAAAATGTTATTCTTATTTCAATGAAGCAAGGCAGCCTCAAAATCAAATATTAGCAAGGTTAGACAGAAAATAATACATACTTTCAAATCTATTAACAGCGACGAAATCCTCTTTGTTGTACACTTTTGCAACTGACTGTAGGTCAGCTTCCTCTTCGTGAACTTTCCAATGAAACTCCTGGGCTAAAGCCAAAGTGTCCAAACAAGAAAGCAGGTGTAGGGCAGCTTGAGAGCGTGATACTTGATAACGAGGCTGTCCGGGTGTGGCCAAAGTCGGTGTTAGAATGTAAGGGATCGAAGAAACATTGGGTTTTAAACAGGCGCTGGGAACAGAGTTTGCGTTGGCATTTGCCGCCATTTGAAACGGAGATGTCGAAGACGAACTGTTGGTTTCGGCTGCCACCACGTTGTAACAGTTAATTTCTTTGTTGGCTGGACTAAAACTAGAAATAAAACCGCAAAACAGTGCCACGAATTATTCGTTGTACCTAAAATTGCTATTCCCAACAGTAGTTAACGAGGGCTCGTGCATTTACCTCCACATGACGTTGTAGGCAGGATCGATGCAAGCACAGCTATTTGCTAAATCGACTTGTTCGTTGTCGCTAAAGCTACGACAATTGCCGTCGGCTTTGCTTATTAGCAAGCATTTGAAAGATGATGGGACAGTGGGGATCAAGCCTGTAATGCAACATTTAAGAAAACCGTGATTTCCAACCATCAAAAGATTGTTATGAGGGTTGCATACCAGAATAAGCCTTTTTTTCTAAATTATTTTTTTATTTAATTTTGGAAACTGTTAGGAACAAATGGAATGTACGAAGATCTAGCATAAATATTCTATTACTTGTTTAAATTTTTTGTTTATGTATATGTATATTCCATTTCATGCAAATAGGTCTGTAAAGTTTATAATGGTAGAGGGTCTGGTAAACTACTGACATATTTCCATGAAATGTAATATATACATGTATAAACAAAAAAAAAAAAAAATAATAAAATATGTATGCAAGGCCCTCGTACATTTTATTTTTTCCTATCAGTTTCCAAAATTAAATAAAACAATAATTTAGAAAAAAAGGCTTATTTTGGTAAGCAACCCTTGCGACTTAAGATATACTAATTGCAGTTTCTTGCATTAAAAACATCAGTTCACTTACATATGCTCGTTTTGTTAGCCACTACCGTCGAATGCGTCAAGTTGTGAGAATTGATTAACGATTCATCGATTTTCAAAAACGTTTGGTCCCCGGAAGCACCGACCCACGTAGGCCGGCGGCCATATTTGGGACCAATATTCGGAACGGGTCCAGGTACGGAAAACCAAGGCGCCTCTCTGGAGGATTTTTCTTTCCTACCATCCTCTGCATGGGACTGAGGTGGAGTGCGCCCTAACTGCCCCTTCTAAATAACGGAAAATAACCGAATAATTCAACACATCCTCGCGGCATATCAGTGCAAGGATTGCATGAGGTGAAATCGCACCTGATAGCTTCCAAAAGTATACACTAGTCCCGTTGCAATTAACACAATCGTATGATTACTGCCCGCTGCTACATGGGTAGCTGATGTTGGAAGCCGAACTTGAACGGGAGAACCCCTACGACAACGTACAAAACGAAAATTAACAAAAAAAAAGTGCGAGGGAACGCCATGTCAAAACAACAGCTGAGATGCCCAACCCGGCCAAGAATCGAATATTCGGGATTCCATAAACCCAAAAAGAATTATAGTTTTCTTACCTTGGAGACAAATCGCCCACGCCCAATTGGCCGTGCTGATTGCTTCCAAACGCAAAAACGTCACCGCTCTGCAAAAGTAACACTAACGGAGGAGAAAAAATAATTAAATTAACATTATTTTGAAATAAAATCTGAAATGAAAGGATTCGCAAAATTACCTGTGTGATGCAATCCACATGCTACACTCGAAACAAATAAATCCCCAGGCAAGATCACTCTTGCAGGGGAAAGTGAAGTAATTTTACTGGTTTCCCTTTCCTGATCGCTGCTTACGACTTCATCTGCTACAACAGTAAAAAGTGTAAGCAATGAATTAAGGAAAAATGTTGAAATAGAGATGTTGCCATTTCAAATGCAAGCTCACCCATAGCAGTTGCTGCGCCCTTTTCTTGCGGCGGCTCCACAACGTGAGTTCTAAGGTTCTTGACGTGAACTTTCAAAGATTTGCTGCTCGCTTTTGCCTTGTGGCGATGTCGCCGTTCTTCGAGTTTCCGTTGAATCTGGTCTTGCAATCGATTACCTGGTCTTCCTAAAAAAAATTGACGCAAGCATATTTTCCTTAGTCACATTTTCTAAAATTTAAATTAAAAAACGGACCAAACACTCACTTCTCATGATAATATCTAGCTCTGCGGCTAATAGCGAATCTACGGCCTTGTTCTCTCCCGCACAGGTCTTGCAGCATCCGCAATCTGCGCATCCCGAATCTCCCCAACCGCATCCGCATGGTCTGAAGTTGCAAACCATAAAAAACTTAACTAATAACCTCACCCTAAATAAAATGATTTCTTAATACTAATCGAAAGGTAAAACGCACAAGCCCGGATTTCTATCGGGCTGCCCTTTGCTGATGCAGCTCACTCCGAATCCGGTACACTCGCCGCAAACCGTGCAAACCATGCATTCATCTTGCCTCCATTTATGCTGACCCGACAGGCACATGACATCGGATTCTTCGGCTTCGATTTCTTCGTCGTCCCCATCTTCTTCGTTTGTAACTGCCATTGCAACGGACATGACGGCTGGAAACAGGCAAAGTTATTTTCCAACTGCAAAAGGCTTGGGATTCATTTGCGTGTTTTTCCCGGAAATACAAGACCCGTCCTTTATTCGATTTTATGTCCATGAATCTAAGGGGCCAATTAAAAGACTCACCATCTTTGGAATGCGTTGCGAAATCTCTGCCACACTGCCCTTTGTTGTTAATCCCAAATGTGTACACCTGACCTTTATTCGATAAAGCTACGACATGTGCTTTCCCCAAAGCAATCTGAGTCAAGAAAATGTCCTTCAGATCCATGACGAGCCCTAAAACGCGCGAACAAATAGCTCATTTTCAACTGCATAGATAAATTCCGCATAGAGGATTAAGAAAGCTGCATACCAGAAAAAGCCTTTTTTTCTAAATTATTTTTAGAAACTGATAGGAACAAATGAAATGTACGAGGACCTAGCATAAATATTCTATTTTATGTTTATGTATATGTATATTCCATTTCATGGAAATATGTCTGTAAAGTTTATAATTGTATAGGGTCTGGTAAACTTTACAAACATATTTTCATGAAATGGAACGAGATATTTTAATAAATAAATAATAGAATATTTATGCTAGGTCCTCGTACATTTTATTTGTTCCTATCAGTTTACAAAATTAAATTAAAAAATAATTTAGAAAAAAAGGCTTAGTCTGGTATGCAACCCTCTTAAAACACAAAGAGAAGCATTATGAGAAATTTACCAGTGGCATGATGACAATAGGCCGTATCTTTGCCAAACATGTATAATTCCCCATCCTTTGTAATTACAGCGCTAGTGCCATTATTGCACGCCGTGTAGGTGACATTTAAGCTTTCCACTTTAATCATTTTCTTCGGTTTAACAGGTTTAGGCTGACGTCTACCTTTACCTTAACACAGAAAAATTAACGTGAACACACCGATGAACAATTGAAACATCAAACGGGACCAAACAAGCATTCGGCTTACTCTGGTCTCCATCTTCCCCTCTTCGAGCAACACCGACAAAAAACACTCCTCCGTCCTCGGCAACTAAAAGAGCATGAAGGCCCTCGTGGCCGACGGAGAATTGTACAATCTTTGGAGATTTGGTAATGGGAAGTTCGACCCATCGGTTGGCGGCAGCACCTCCTTGTTTTATTCCCAAACTAGGCGCTTTTCCGGTATAAAGAATCTTTAAGATAAGAACAATCGTGAATGTTTTAAGAAAACAGACACAACATAGCACAGGGAGGATTAATATTGTGCTAACCTTCCCAGAAGTTGTTCGCATAAGAGCAAACTCCTTTCCAGCCCCAATTACCGTTGGTTCATCGTCGAATGCTGTAACTTATCAAAGACAACACCAATTTTTTTTATTTCCAGAGCTAATGTTAATGAAGTAGGAGACTAACTTGTGTCAACATATGTTTATTATTACCGATAGTATGAATTCCTATCTCTTCATCAAAAGCAGCCCAACCAAAAATGTCCAAGCATTTTCTAGCAAGCTTCAGCGGGAGCTCGCTAATGCACGGCATCTGATTGTATGTCGAACAATATGCACGGACTACGAAGCTATCCTGTAACCAAAAAAATGCTTACTTCCTATTTGCCCATAAAATTAGTCACTCCAACACATTCATTTAAGAATTTTTTAAACGAGTAAAAATGAAACAAGAGCATACATCTTTAGTGGATGTTATGGTTCCGATATTTTCTCCGTCGCTAAATGTTACACTTGGTCCAATATCTTTAGCTGAAGACACAAAATATAACAGGTTAGGCAACAGCCGCTGATCGCACAATCAAACTACAGCAATTAAATTGAAAGCTTTATTAAAATTCACCATCTAAAAACACAGTATCTGCTTCTTTCAATGATTCCTGGTCTAAAACTGTCAACATATTGGTTGAGGTTGACGATTTATAAAACAGCCGATTCTACAAAATCCCATAAAATAAACTAACATTAGAGACCCGATATCTTGCAGAATAATGCCACTTTTTTAAAACAACAAAAATACCTCTGCCACTCCCAGCCATCCTTTATCGCGAGGAAAGAAATCGCTTCTTTGTGCAAAAAGATGACCTTGGATCGTTCCGCCGAACCCTGTCCCAACCTTAAATAAGTTCCCTTGAGAGGAGTGGATGTAAAGCCAGCGCCCGTCGCTAGCCATTGTGTAATGTGAGCTTTCACTTTGTTCTAAATAACATTGTAATCTATGAATATCAGAGCCGCCTTCTCTGCAGCCAAAATTACATTTGTATCGAGATGTACCTTCGGGAAAGCGAACATTAAATGTGTCGATCAAACCCTTTTTTAATATACCACTGGTGATCCAATCGGGAATGTTGGTTTTGCCAAGTAAAACTGCATGCACACTTCGTTGCAACGATGTAAGTACGTACGGCATCTGTATTATCGATGTTCAAATTTCACTGACATATAATCCTTGATACATTAGGAAAAAAGTTAATTTATACCTTCAAGTCCTCTGTTGCTAATGACGTATCACTCATGAGCATAGCCGAAGTTGCATTAAGTAGCTTTCCAGTGTCTCCTCGTGCCACAACCAAACTTAATAGGCACGAACAAGCAACGGAAGTCAAATGCAAAGCATCACTATTCTTTTTAACATCGGTAGCAGGTTGACTTGCCAGCTCCAAAAGCAAGTTAAACAGAGAATCTGACAGCCAAGTAAAAATATCGTCACCATTTTGATCTCAAAAAGCATTAACAATTATATTATAATCACGAATATAATGCACGAAAGGGTTATGGTGCTTCTATGAAAGATTCAGTGCACTAAACAAGTGTTGGAAATTTAAAATGGCAATCTAACAGAGCTAATATTTTACCGATGGCTTCGGCCGGTTCAGACTTCAATCCTTCTGGCTGCTGACCCTGGAGAATGTCGAGCAAGGCTTTTAAAGCAAGTGTGCACAACGTCGGGTGGCTCTTTCTACTCTCTCTGATAAGTTCAAAAACACTGCACAAACCGATTCCGACAATCTAGAAATGCAATTTAAAGAACCGATAAAAACTGCAATCTAGAAGCATATATTCTATCGAAAGAATATTCTAATACCTTCGGAATTCTATGTATTGCATCTTTTGCCTTCTCTTCTTCCTCTTCTTCATTTTCTGAATCTGAAAACTGACTAGTATTTGCAACTAAAAAGATTTGGGCAGCATCGTGAATATGTTTCTCGAGTACAGACTGCCGCACTCCAGCATAAACTGCAAAGGAGGATGGATTGCTGCAAACTTCTACTGTGGGAGCTTGAATAGAAGACGTTTCGGTAGCATTATCAGTCTACAAAGTTAATTAGAAAATCAGAAAGATTAGTTCTGTGTCAACGAAGAAAAACCTTTTAGTTTAATTTAATGCAGCAAACAAAAAGTTGAAATTTAAACCAAGTATTTTCAGATCATTGAAATGATGTACTTTTTTTTTGTTACCAAGCAACACGAGATAAGTGCTCACTCTCGAATGAACTTTCAGATGAAATCGGTTACTTTTTTAAATTTACGAGTATTGAAAACTAATACGGCAATAACAAATTAAGCATATGGGAATGTGATTATTCAAAAGGAGTTTTTCATAAGAAACATTTCGCTGTCTAAACTTGCAAAGGCGTGTTTTATTTTATTGTGCCATTTTGAACTACATGTAACTGACACGAAACGTAATAGCCACCTTCGTTTTCTGCTTGTCCTTCACTCTCACTTGTTTCAGTTTCTTTTTTGGTTTTTTCTTCTTGTTCTTCTTTCTATAAAAGTAACAACAAAAATCTATAATCTTAGATACTGAAATTTCAGTACAAGGAACATCATTGCTGAGCATAGTCATCTTACGTCAATTATTATAGAAAGAACTAAGACACATAAAACCTCGCATCAGGAAGATTTGACAAACATTTTTAAAATGTTATATTAAGGCAGTGCACTAGTGTCATACAATGACACTAAAGTTAACCCTAGGCGATACGCCGTTAATTCAATCATTTACTTATCATTATAGAATGACTTCTAATGAATGAAAATAATCTGATCGATGACTGCTAGGCAAATAACTCGATCTCACTAATCCGACCCTTGTCTCTTGACCTTAGCATAGAATTGTTTTGTTCTGGACGATGAATGAATGGGGAAACCTCCATCTTAATTGCGTAACAGTTAAACTGAAGTTACTGAACGGTGCCAAACTGGACATTGGATTTCTGCCAAATTTTTTTTAATTAAACATGAAAATTTGAAAATTTAAAAAAAAAATATCAAGCATCAGATGGACGATTTATTATACAGGATACCAGCATATGTTTTACAATTAAAATAATGTGGAAATAAATCAATAATGTACGTGTGCATTCATGTCGACATGCAATGACATTAGTAGGCCTTACATATTATTATGCAACATTAGATTGCAACTACCCGGGAAGACAATTACCTGTTTTGATCCAAATTTGACCTAAACAAGTTATGGAATTCAATTCCAAGAAGATCTCCATTCAAAATAGTGTTTTCCGTAGAATTAGTCATTAGGCCTAATCCTCCTAGCCGGCAGCGTTCGATGGCAATGGCTGCGGTCATTCCCTCCTATATCTCAGGAGTGCTAAAATTCAAGGTGAACTTTTTTCCGCATTAATGTATTAAATTTCAACTTGTATTACTACATAATATCAATACTAGTTTATAAACAAGCCAACATTTCACGATAAAATGTTGGAAAACTCCGAAAACGTCACAAATAGACAAGACGAAATCGCATTTTGCACATTCTACGGCCTAGCTACGGCGCTTTAACCTTGCCCTAACCATAATGCAATGCGCGCGATTTAACATATTGCACATTTTGGTAGACTTCCACGTGCTTATTTTAAAAAATGGCAGATAAACCTTTAAAAACTGAAAAAACCCTTGGGGATGCGAGAAAATGTACGTTATTTGTTGGAAACTTGCCTAAAAATGCATCGAATGCTGATTTTGAAAACACCTTCAGCGATATTGGACCGGTAAAACGTTGCTTCATCGTGAAAAACAAGGGTAAAATGTTTAAAAGATAGACTGGCATTCATTGTGTTTATAGGCATGGTTTATAAATGTCTATAAATTATTCTAGGTGTTGGATATGTCACATTTTCCCTGAGGTATGTAAAAAATAATCGATAGGTTATTGAATGAGATGTTTTAATAAGACTGCATCCCTGACTGTTTCTAATTAAAATTTACAGAGAAGATGCAGAATCTGCAATTGAGAAAGTGAAGACATTTGGTGGAAATCAATTGCGTTTAAGTTTCGCGAAAGAAAGAGTGGGCGGAAAGCAAAAAAAAGATGGTAGGTTATATCGTAAAAGAATCATTAGATCAGCTGGATCAATGAGACTCATAAATTTATAATCGCTTTGCAGATTCGAAGGTGGTGACGGTGGTCAGCAGTAGCCCACCTATCAAACCAGAGAATGACCAGAAGCAAGTTAAACCAGTGAAAAAAGTTAAAAAAAGGAAAGCTCCTGCAACAAACTCTTCAAATTATAGAGACAAGATGATTGTTAGAAATTTATCTTATAAGGTATTATAAATTAGAACTCGTTGTATGTCTCGATCTATTCTGTATAATTTAATACTGAATTCAATGTCTTTAGGCTACGGAGGAGGATGTCAAAAAAGTTTTCGAGAAATACGGAAACGTAACAGATGTTTATTTTCCTAAGCGTCCGAGTAAGTGTGTTAAAGGACCTCGGCTGTTTTGTAACTGTCATGAAAGATATTTTACTAATAGTTTATTGTAGATGGCACTTTCATTGGATTTGGCTTTGTTCGAATGGCAACTGAAGAAGAGTCATCAAATGCCATCAAAGGAGTAAATAGTCAGAAAATTTTGGGTTTGTGAAGATCTGTATAAATTATGCAACATTTTTCAAATAATGCTATTGACTTTGACTATATCAAAGCTATATCTTTTTCTAGGGCGTCCAGTTGCAGTGGATTGGGCTTATTCCCAAGATGAGTATAAAAAAATCAAACTAGAGGAAAATTCGCCTAAAAGTAATGAATGTTAATTAGAATATTGGTGTTGCTTATCTATAAAACTTGCTTATTTATGTCATCATGAAATTTAACAAAAGCTAATCAGAATTTTTTTTTTATAAATTATGAACTACTTACAGAGCAGAAAGAGAAAACTCATGCCAAAATTAATGACAAAGTAATTGACACGGAGGAAGATGATAGTGACAAGGATGACAGTGATTCTGATTCCTTGATGAGCGATGAAGAGTATGATATGAATACAAGTGATGTCCAGAAAGGTGTTTCCGTGAATAAGATGGAAACAGACAGTGAGAGTGATTCACATGCAAATCATGAAGATGAAAATTCAGAGGAAGATACAAATGATAATGATGATGATGATGGCGATGATGATGATGAAGAAGAAGATGGCGATGATGATGATGAAGAAGAAGATGGCGATGATGATGAAGAAGAAGATGGCGATGATGATGAACAGAAAATGAAAAAAAGAGGTTTAAATAATGGCAAAGGCATTCTTTATATTTATAATTGTATCTTCCTAAATATTAAAAAAAAATTATTTACAGAACGGGACCAACCCTCCGACACAAATGAAGGAAGAACCATATTTATTAGGTGTGCTTTAATTTTTTATAGCATGCATTATGGTGCTAAATAGTAAACTTAATGTTGCTTTCATATTCTAAATAGGAATATTAGTTTCAATACTACCCAGGAGGGATTAAAGAAAGCTTTTTCTAAATTTGGTAAACTGGAATATGCCACTATATGTGTCGATCCTGTGACTGACCATTCTAAAGGAAGCGGTTTTGTCAAATTCGTTTCGAAAGCAAGTGCAGAAGAATGTCTTTCCAAAGCCGGAAAGGATTCCGAGGCACGTATACAAATCACATTTTTATTACGGGCAATTATCAGGGTCAAATGTTTAATTTTCTTTTTTTTTTTCAGGACGGTGGAATAACTTTGGATGGTCAGAAGTTACAGGTTTGCATTGCATTGAGCAAACAAGCTACGAAAAAAAAATTTGAAGAGGATAAGCCTCAAAAAAACAAAGACAACCGAAATCTTTACTTGTCTCGAGAAGGGCGTAAGTTGCAGTGCTTTATGGTAAATGCATGTCAATAATGCAAATTTACAGAAACCTTATTTTATTTCAGTGATTCGACCAGGAACGCAGGCGGCTGAAGGGGTTTCTAAAGAAGACCTGGCTAAAAGAATGCAGGTATGATTGTTGTGAAGGCTTGGTGCATAAATTGTGAGTTTGTAACCCTAACAAAATTGATTTTTTCCAATTTATTTTAGCTGGAGGATTGGAAAAGAAGAATGTTAAAAAATTTGCACATGTTCATTTCAACAACTAGACTATCTGTTAGGAATATACCACCTACAATGGGCGAAAAAACCTTAAGGCGGATATATGCAAAAGCAGGAGGACCTGGAGCAAGATTAAATGAGGTATGCATGCACATTAGTTTCAGAAAATAATCTATTGGTGTAACTCGTAATGATAAGACTTATTATAGCCTTAACAAAAAAAAATCTTAACCAAGGTTTTGATTGTATTTTAATGAATTAGGTGAAAATCATGAGAAGCAAAAAGAAATTCGATGCTGCTGGGGTCGGCGTATCACAAGGTTTTGGGTTTGTCAAGTTTGAGGAACACGAGCATGCTCTACGAGCTTTGCGCGCAACAAACAACAACCCTGATGTATTTACACCAGCAAGTGTAAGTATCAAATTTCTTGCATTTGCAGTTTAATTAGGGGGACAAGAATGATTAATTTGTGTCATGTAATGCAGAGACCCATTGTGGAATTTACTTTGGAAAACCAAGCCATACTGAATGTTAAAGCAAGACGGTTGGAAAATAGCCGCAGAAAAAACAAGGTAACTACAATGAGTGTTGAAACTAATGCATGCTTAAGAGACTCCTTATCTTCATATTATAACAAATCAAATAATTTGTTTCAGCAACTTCAAGAAAAGGGTGTTCCAAATAAGAAATCTTTAGGAAACAAAACAGAAAAAATCAGGAAAAATTACGGGAAAGATATTGGAGAAATTACAGGAACATTTGTAGGGACGAAATCAGATAGTGTAGATAACACAAAATTAAAAACTATGCCCTCACATTTTGGTCCAAAAATCCGCCATAAGAGAAGACCTGCTGCTGATTCTGCCAAAGCTGCGAAGATTGCAAAGAAAATAAAGCTCAGGAGAAAAGAGGAAAGAGTAGCAGCACAGAAAAAACAGAGAAATCGAAAAGAAATGGTAAGCGTTCAATTTTTTTTATTTGAAGAGCACTGTTTAAAAAGTTTTTACTATTGCTAATTGGGTGTTTTCTAACATTTTCAGCTTCCTCCAAGAAAAGCCCAGAAAGCAAATGCAAACGAAGATAACTTGGACCGACTGGTGGACAATTATCACAAGAAATTAAAGCCAAAGGAAAACAAGGGAAACGAAAAAATAAAATGGTTTAAAAATTAGAATTTATCCATCTAAATTTCTTTCAATTTTAAGCAAAAGTGTGAACTTGTTTAATGGTAATAAACATTGTAAATACATTTTGTAAAAATATAAGAATACATTTTGAAGTTATCTAGTGTGTCAAAATATTATGAAGTGGATTAATTAGTATTCTGCAGACTTTTTACCATTAGTAATCGGTATTTGCGCTAGTATTCAATAAGAAATAATCAAACCCAGGTTTGGCTATTTGGATTAATTTGGCTAGGAAAAGTGCACGTCCTATAACATTATAAGGGTGATTTGGGCATTGCATGACTAGTGCAAGCATATAGTATGTGCTCATAGGCAATTCTGGTACCTGGATAATTCCTCACTACTAAGGATTTGAATTAGGCGTGTGTAGTTTTCCATTTGCGCAACTTTCCCAGAACCCCCACGTAGCACAACGACGTCTGAAAGACGTCAAAAGACGTCTTTTAGACGTCGAGACGTCGGAAGACGTCTGCAC
>JAQGCC010000262.1:0-44579 GCA_034698905.1 Xestoiulus laeticollis | reverse complement strand
CATGAAATTGTATGAAATGCTTCATGTTTCATGAAATTGTATGAAATGCTTCATGTTTCATGAAATTGTATGAAATGCTTCATGTTTCATGAAATTGTATGAAATGTTTCAACTGTATTGTATTGGTTTGGATTAGATAAGTATGAAAACATTTCATGTGCAACATTTTTTGTTTATGAAATGTTTAATGTCTCAAAGAGCTCCATCTAGCGATCAAAATGTGCAACGGCGGTTCCAACCTGCACTATTCCAAGGGTAATGTTGCTACACGTACTTTTGAAATCTTCTTTTGAAAGTTTCCATTCAATAGCCACCCCGAAAAACATTCTACCAATGTACACTCCCCATTCCTTTAATGTTGAAAATCGCCATACAAGAAATTAATGAAAAAATTCCAGGCAGGGATTTTTAAGGAAAAAAAAAATGTCCTCCATCCACTTTCAAGCGCTTTTACCGCCACATGTAATGTCGCTGAAAATCCCATTACCATAAATACCTCGTAAAATGCAGGAAAAAAAAAAAGTTCTTAGAACCGTTTTTAATAAATCGCTGGAAATTGAAAATCCGTCGAAAGTGAACTTGTTTTCAACAATCCATAAATACCTCAACATGAAAATGAATTAATCGCGCTTCTCTCTATCTCCCTCTTTGACCTCTGACCCCCCTCCTCAAACCCTCCCTTTTTCCCTTCCTCAATGCACTTTTGATTTCATTTTTCGCCAATAATATGTTTCATTCCAAGTCGTTCTTTCCGTTATTGCCATCCGATCATCCGTTGTCAAATTTCAGTGTGTTTTTTGTGTTGACGTCATCTCGATGCTAATCAAAAGAAAAGGTCGCCATTTTTTCGTCCTTCTTCTTTCGATCAAAGGACCTCATAATACGAAAAAATGGACGAACGTCGATATTAATTTTATCAGAATAACCGCGACATCTTGTATAGCTTTCAAATATGCTCGTTTTTATATTTCATGCTGTTACCAAGTTATAGTAATTCGTTTTTTTTTTTTAGAATATTCTAGAAATTACACTAGAAAAATCAGGGAAATGGTGCTCTCTAACTTTGTTTACTACTAATATGAAATTTGAGTCTGTTGTGATTAATGCAGAGAAACCTCGTACACGTAACAAATTTTCTGATTGGTCTTATAGTTTTTATATTGTTTCCTAACGTACATGCATATGATTTAACGTTTGATTAGTTAACTAAAAAATTAAAATTAAATTTATACATTTTGAAACATGCATCAACTAAATGTAAACCATATTCTGCTGTAAATAAAACTATCTGGCTTTCAACCTAGATAAAAACCGATATGAATGGCATATTAGACGATATTAGACCTTTTCTTTGAAGTAAACTTCTTAAATCGTTATCATCAGCGATAATTTAAAAAATAAATATTTAAACTGAATTTAATCTCTCACATGCGTTCAACTTAAACGCAGGGCAAGTTATCTGATAGCACTGTCATTTTCAATGTATTTTTGCCGCGTTTACGTTCACGTGAATACGAAGCAGACGAGGTTTACGTGCAGGCGAACGTGGACGTAAACTATTTGACAGCCAGGCCTATGTGCAATTCGAAACTGTCGTTTATGTTCGCATTGAATGCAAGACGGCTTAATCTCTCTATTAAATTCAGTTTAAATGTAAGAGAGATAAAGCTGTCTTGCGTTCAACACGAAATTTCGAATTGCACATATGCCTGGCTGTCAAATAGTTTATGTTCACTTGTACGCAAACCCCGTCTGACAGTGCTTTCAGATAACTTGTCCTGCATTTACGTTGAACTCAATACAGCTTAATCTCGCTATATATTTTAAATTATCGCTGATAATAACGATTTAAAGAAGTTTACTTCAAAGAAAAGGAGACATTTAATTGCATATCAAATTTTTTGTTGTTAAATAATCTTTATTAATTATCTCCGGCAGGTTTGTCCATTGGTTATGCTAGCCAAAAATAGCCAGTAGATCCTTTTAAACTAAATTTACACATTCTTGGTAACAATTTTGGAATATCGTAATTTGTAATCAAGTGTCAAGTATAGGGCCAATCCGAAAGGAAACTGATGTAAAAACGGCGACCTTTTCCACTATATTTAAGAAGAGGTATGAAGGCGATGTTGTTGCCATATGAATGTGAATTTATTGATGAGAAAAAAATCTACCTCAATTAATGAAAGATGAATTTGAAGCAGCTATTTTTCATGAATGTGTCCATAGGTTATTTTTAAGGAATCTCAAACTAAAAAAAACCGTTCGATTTATGATTCTCAGGGGTATGTATGTATGTGTGTGTGAATTACCGTCTGTACAGTTCATGAAAAATTGAAATTGATGCCTAGAATTATTATTAATTATTACAAACGATCCACCCTGTTTATAAACGAAGTGGAGCCAACAGAAGGGAAAGATAAATCAAATATTTAATGACTCATGACCGGTTACAACAAAAATTTAATAGGAGATTTTTGCATATTGTAATGGGAAATATCAATGCATATTACTTGTTAAAACCTGCATTAATCCCATGATTACTATTATCAAAAACTCGTGCAATTGCAAAAAAAGACAATATAATCTAATTTGAAACTTCAAAAAATTATTTTGGATTTTACATCAGCTGATTTAGTTGACTTGTATTCTACCTCAAGAAATCGTTCCTTAGAAAGCATTTGCATGGGAATGGCTCACAATTTGTCAAAGTTCCTGCCAAACACTAAATTTGCGATTAATTCAAGCTAAATTCCAATTAACGAAAATTAGGCATTTTAAAAATGTTACATTTTTAGTCTATTTCACATATTTTTCACAAATTGCCAAATTTATGAAATCTTAAATATATTCTGAAGAATACTAAGCGAACCTTTAGGTTTTTACATCCTAACCAAGAAGACATCTCACTTTCTAAAGTTAAAATATTTGTATTAAATTTTATTGCTTTCAATATTTCTACAAAGTTTCCAAAAATCCAATATTGCAAGAAAGTCAAGAATTTTATCGTTATTTAAATGTCAGATTATTATTGTTAGGTGAATTATTATATAATATTTTACACTAATACTTCCATATTTTTCAATTGACAATCTTTTTTACAAACATGCTATTTGTCTTAAACAAAGTATAGTACTCATATGTCATGTTACATTTTTGAAAATCCGAAATTTATACTTTCAACCACAAATTGTAATTAATTTTACTCCAAATTTGCATTAGGGGTACAAAAAAAGGTCTAGCACTCTAGCTAGTTTTCAAAAACCAATTCTTAATTATTATTTTAACTTGACATTTCCACACTCACTTTTCTTAAAATTACCAGTATTATTCAAATATTTGTTGTCAAAATTAACAAAATAACCACAGCTAAAGTGGAAATTGCAATAAAGTAGCCAGTGAAATTTCGCGTTATTTCAGATACAGTGTTAGATACAAGTAATATTACCAATCAAAATTTGCAATTTTCCAATTTTATTGATACAAAATCCATTTCGGTCTCAAATAATGCACAAAACTAAACAAAACTATTAAAAATGTCTAATCTTTTTAAAAATTCGAAATTCTTACTTTCAACCACCATAATGTAATTAAAAAAATCGAAATTTGGATTAGGCGTTCAGTGCCCTTTTCTAAAATATTATCAAGTATTTTCAGAATTTTAAAAACCATTACAAATTCCCAGATTTGCACTAATCTCGAGTTAATTTTCTAAAAATTAATAACCTCACAAAGGACTCATTCCGAATTCACAAGACTTAACGATATATATATATTTTTTCCTTTTCTAAAACCAGAAGTCTGACTCAGTATTTGTTTATCGATTTGGACCGAATTAATTATTTCCCATCATAATTAAGGAAGAAAAAGAGAAAGAAAAGAAAAACAGGGACGTTTAGTATGACATTGCATCTCATCAGGATTGATCCCAAAATTGCACAAATTTCGCTATACACGTATCATTATCAGTAAATGATCTTAATTAATTCCATATTCGAGCAATTTGCCATATCTAAGAAAGTAATTTGGAACCCCCATGCGAACGAAAAAATCCGATTTGCAATACAAAAAAATAACACTGCAGCCACCAAGTTTTTTAAATAATAATTATTAACGTCGCAATTATAATTATTACTGGGGAGATATTTTTGTGCATTGTCTGAGACCTAGCAAATTTGTTACATCGCAATAACATCACCCTTAATTATAATTCACAATAAAACATGAAGAAAAAAAAAACCCAAACCCGCCATCAATCAGAAAGTTGGTTGCTTTTTTACCCAACATCAAATAGTGTGAATATTTGATAACTGGAATATTTGAAGAAGGTAAAAAATAGTAGAATAGAGCGATGACATTCTAATTACCATTTCGAGCGAAAATGCATTAAAAATTAATCCCATATGTCTACTTGGTTAGGATGTAACAAAAACCTTAAAGACTACTTTTATTTTTTTTTTTTTCGGGATTCAAATCATTCCATCGCAGACAGGTATATCTCAGGTTTTTTTGAAAATCTCATAGAAAAAAAAAAGCCCACACATATGCTTTTGCTTTGTTCCTCTCCATTTTCCCACGCAGGTAGGGGTGGATCGGCTAGATTATTCCGCTTAAATAATATATTCGTTTATGTCGTCTTTTTTATGTTATTTCTATACCACAGTCGCGTATTTGATATAGACCCACCGCTAATAATAATAATAATAATAATAACGCTAATAATGACGATGATGTTGATGATAATGATGCTTGATAATGATTGAAATTGTGTGTGTACGTGTGAATGCGAGTGCGTTTTGCGGCGTGGGGTGAAGCAGATTCGAACACCAGACGCCTTGGGTTCAGGGTAGGGACAACAACAAAAAACACAAACAAAAAACAAGGGGCCCTCATAACACCGACAATGGGTCCATGGACTTCGACTGGAAACGGAACCAAAAGTTGAAAAAAATGGCATTTTTTTTTCTATAAAAATTACATTTTTTTCAATAAAATGCTATGTATTTTCGATAAAAATGCTAATGTATTTTCGATAAAAATATTGCCGGTATTCTGAAAGCAGTATGCGAAATCGCAAGTTGTCACTCCCATCGTGTATATGTATGGGATTCTCCTAAAGGTGCAATTGAGAATTTGCTGCGCCATCTAGTGCGCACAAATGGAAACGAAAACGGGTATGAGATATAAAAGGGAAAAATGGTGACTTGCGAGATCGCAAGTGTTTTGAGAATTTGGCAAACTTTTCATCCATGAAATACTAACTAATAAAAAGTAGCTGGAGTTCTGACTCTTTCAGGTGCTCTCACATTGAGCAGTTTAGGTATTGGAACAATATAGCGCAAAAGTCTTAGAACAAGAACATTCCAAAATGTTATATCATGAATATTATTGGTATTTTGATCTCATCCAATGCACATTGCATAAAATGTAAGTGGTTAATACAAAATTGATAAACTGCAAAAATAATGAAAAATTTTAACTAGTTGCATTTTGATCATTCCTGAGTAAAATTGTTTGATGCTGACCAATCTCAAAGCACCAACATTGTTCTTGTCCTAATATATTGGCATCATAAAAACCTAAAGTTCTTACCATTATCTGGAATGTAGAAGTGCAGGCTTGTTCTAGTGTATCAAAACAAAAAACTGCCATTCTACAGGGGGTGACAAAGTAATGTCCATCAGTACGAGAGAATTTTGGTGGTCCGCAGAGTAATTTGAATATAATCGTAATTAACTATGATATGCCTACTGTACTTTTTAAAGGACAGTTAAAAGCATTTATAAATAATTAAAAGTTAAAGTGCAAAAACAAGCATAGTCTAAGTACCATTTCATATTTAGAATTTTACTTTTATACATGTATAAAAAAATCATGGTAGTGGTCTGCGGGATTCAAAATTTTGAGTTTAATGGTCAATAAGGCCCAATAGGTTGGCGACCAGTTGCTCTAGATAAATCTCAGCTAGGTAACAGCTCATGTTTTCCCAAACCAGACTAAAAGTGGAAATAGCATACTAAAAGAAGCGCAAAAATCGCAGCTTTCAGCATCAAAATGATGATGTCTGAGATTGCTGGTTTAATTTTCGACCCGACATGGTGCACGCCCCCCAATATACTGTCAAGAAGCAACGTTCGTTGTTTTATTGGCCCCTACAAATCAAATATGCGCAAATCGATAAGAAAAGGATGGGGGTGGGGGGGAAAGGGTGGGATGGTGATATAAGAAAAAAAAGGGGGGGGGGGAAAGCGATGAGAAAACAGGAGGGGGAAATGGACAGAGATACACAAGGAATAGAGCCAGGCAACCGTTGGTCAGCAAATTATTAGAGCCAGAAGTGATCGAAATAGATCCGATCGGTATTCGTACGAAAAATCAGCAGCACCTCTGCATTCAAAATCTCTCCCCCACCCACTGTTAACAAACCACAGCACGTGCCATGGCACAGGTTCCGTCTCTGGTCAGGTCAAACCTCTTGGACCAACAGCGCCCCCTTAAGACACCATCACTGCCCCCAGACCTTATGATAGAATTCAAATACACCTGGAAACATGAGGACATCGGGTTTGCACTATAAGCTTCGGTTAGTTTTAACCGGTTAACCTTGGTTGAACCCGACGTTTTGTTAACGGACGCTAATTTGCTTTCCGTCGATGTCGTACAGCTTTCTATAAAACCTGTTTATGCACACTTTTATGATAATTACCGAAATCACAATCTTAACCGAGGATTAAAATTGTGGCCTTTTCTCGAATCAAATCAAAAAAACATCACCGAATGACCCTGTTATATAACCCGTGCTTTAGTTTTGTTTCAACGTTGTTTTTTAAAAATTTAAAAAAAAAAATTCGCTTTTTCGGTCCATGTTTAAAAAAAAAAATGGCGGATTAAAAATCGCTATTTTTTTGAATTTGGCGATAAACCAAATTGGATTTACTAGATAAGAAATAACGAGAACGTTTCTGGTCCCCATTTGTGATGTTTTGACCATCAGTCCGCCATCACCATCGCAAGCAAAATGGCGAATTTTCCGAAAACGAAAAATTCAAAATGGCGGTATATAACCAATTTTAATATTTACGGAAATCCAACTTCGATCATAACATAAAAAATATCCAAAAAGCAAAGATAACGTTTCCAGCCGCCAATTGCGATGTTTCTACCATCTTTCCACCACAAAAAAAATCACCGAAACAAAAAAAAAATGGCGATTTTTCGAAAAAAAATCAAAATGGCGGAAATGCCGTATTAGTTCGGGATTGAAACCGAACCACGAAACCCACAAATCCGCACTTTATCACGATGAGGAGGGCCGTATCCTCATCCTAGAAGAGGCCTTAATTAGCAGAAAAATCAAAATCGGTTTTTCTACCGAATTAAACGAGCATTTCCGCCCTGTTATAAAATTCGTTTATAACGACGAAAATTTTGATTTCAAACAATTTAGTTCAAAGCAAGTTACATTTTAGTTTGAAAAAAAAAAAGTATATGCCTTATAACGTACTTTTGTAAAAGTGCCATCATTTCCTTTTCCCACCTTTCCACGATGCGAAAAATCAAAACTTAGATACTAATTATTACTTGATATATGAAAATTCGATAGTGAAATGAAAAAAGATCAATTTATATAAAATAGATATTATATATATATTTATATCGACGTCTGTCTGTGTGTATGTCACCGTCTCGTTCATATTCTGTACAACGACCTGTCCCGCCATTGTCCTATGGCGACCAAGAATCCGTATCCGTCAATTTGATTGGTCCAAAGTGGCCACAGCGCCCTCTCTATTTCAAAACCTCATTATTGTTATTATATACCTCTATTTTACGAGGCAACTGAAGTGCCAAGGTTTTTTTTGAACAGAGAGGGCGCCATGGGGTCAAGTGTCGGAAACACCGGATGTCGTGACATTTGGCGGGAAAACGGATTTCAAAATGGCGTCTGGTGTTCGAACCCCCGCTAGGGCTGCGACATTTTAGTACATACCCCACCAATTCAAATACATGTATTATATACACGTTGTACATTTTTTTTAATACTAATAATCATGTAGTTTTGTGTTATTTCATTCTAAGACTCGTTCATCGATCACTCCTATGTGAATTTTTTTGCTATAACGAAATTCGTGTCCATTTTTCATTTTCTTTAGAATTGTGCTAAAGTTCCAATTTTCAGCCCTTTCATATTTTTTTCTTCTATTATTCTCATTTGAATGCAAGAAATCGGTTCGATGTTATTTTTTCCCGCAATATCGATATTCATCGCCGGCATTCAATTCCACCAGACATCGATATTCATCCCAGAGACATATCGATTCATATCGCCGGGTATCGACCGATAAACACGTTCTCAATTCTATCCTTGTTGTCATTCTATTTTTTTTTGCGCAGCATTTATTTTTCATTATTATTATACATAGTGTACGATTTTATTTTATTTTTGTTTATTATTTTTTAACAGAATTGTAAATTGTCGTTAATTTTATTCGTCGACGATTGTAGCGCGAACTTCAAATCAATGTGAAAACCACAGTGTTATGTTGTAGTAGAAATGATTTAGTGGTTATTAAAATAAACATTGTCAGAATCGAACCAATGAGTGTTTCTTGAACCCGCAACAAGCAGCGCCATCTATCGAGAGCAAAATGAAACTGCTTCTAATGGAAGCTTTTGGTAGAGAAGGTAGAAGAAGAACAGCAAGGAAAGGTTATTCAGGCGGCTAAATCACTGCTAAAAAGATGGGTGGACACTTAAACAGAATTTAACTCCGCCAAATGAGGAAGCCTTGGAAGAGGAAATAGGAGAGGGGTGACGTGGAAAGGAGGTCCATATATTGTGCAGGGAAAGTCTAGTGTATGGTAGCGCTCCCTACAGGAGCTTCCGTCTCAAAGGAAATGCTACAACGCATGTCAATTTAGCAGGTTTTTTAAAAAAATAAAGTTTGAAATTCGTCAAATACAGTAACACAAAAGGTGGTTGTTATACAGAAAACTGTACGCGTAAACTCGTGTTAGTAAAATGTGTACTTCAGAGGGGAAAGAAACACGATTTTCATACAGAACCACATTAGAAATAAACCTTATCTTGTGATCAAATTATATAATACAAAAATTAAACTTTGGAGATTTAAGATAATAGTATACAAAATGATTTTGTGAATTTTTTAAAAATTTTAAAATAGTAATTTTTTGAAATATTAACGAAGAAACCACCTTCATTGGCTGCTACTGCGACCTCCTTTCCCCTTAAGTTTTGAATTTTTATTTGCTACAATGTGGCGCTACCAATTGCGCATGCACTGTTTTGTAACGTGAACCGCCTCCATTAGAAAACCGCATTCCGAGTGAAATCCTGCGGACAACTCATGGACATGTGTTGTGATGTCCAAAATGAAAATGTCTGCTCTGTGCTTCCATAACCAGTTAGTTGCGGGAGTAGCTATCTTGCATTCAACGCGTACGTAAACGACAGTTTCGAATTGCACATAGGCCTGGCTGTCAAACAGTTTACATTCACGTTCAACGGGTACGCAATCCTCGAATGCTTTGCACTCACGTGAACGTTAACGTGTGAAAAATAAATTGAAAATGACAGTGATGTCAGATAACTTGTCCTGCGTTTACGTTGAACGCAAGACAGCTTAATTTCGCTAGTGTGATCGAACGCAAACAAGATGGCGTTCTATGATGTCGAAATAGACATTTTAGGGTAGTCATCAATGCAGAAGGGCATTATCGGTCGACGAAGACGTTGGTAGCGCCCCCTAGACCCTTCCAGTTTTGTATTGCCAGCCACAACCATATCCGCCCTCTGTTGGCCGACGACCCCCGCCCTTTTCCACGTCAACAACCACCGGCAGTAAATAGGAGCGCCGCCACCACATTTTTAACGTTTAATGTTTAATGAACACCATCCCAGCCGCCAACTGTGCCCCAAGTTCAAACTCGGGGCCATTGTGTTTTTTCCAACTAAGTGTTATTTTGATGTCGCCGTTGGCGTCGCTCCTTTCATAAAACAGGTACGTTAAAATCCCTCATTAATTATTATGAATGTTAGCACTCGCTATAACGCTTCCTTATTTCCTCTACGCAATTTCAGAATAAAAAAAAATGGCCCACCCAAATAACATGGGGCTGGATCGACGTTGACCTAGCCCAATGACGTCATCGCAACTGTATTGTTTCGATGTTGAGGCAAATTAAGGTCGTCTTCTCATTGAAAAATAGGAAATGAGACACTTATGCAAATATATGAGATTTTATATGAAACATCAGTTTTAACTAGAAATGTGTATAGACCTATATTTAACACTGCAAAGTCATTAAATTGAATTTATAAGATGGTCACTACAGTGATACCTGTGAATAGCGCACCCGCTTGGGACCGAACCGTGGTGTGTGCAATTTGGGGGGGGGGATATGCTATATGAAAGCTCAGCTATAAAGTGATGACCACACACCCATGCATGGGTATACATGTACAAGTACAGCTGTAAACATGTACGTACAAAATTGTGCATAAAAAGAATCAAATATTACCATAATTAAGATGCACAAAGATATATGTTGCATTTTTAAAATCGAAAAAATGGCTTTGGCGTACGCTCTTCACAGGTAAAATCGTGATTCTGCATCAGGAAACCAGTGTGCAAGTCGCGTTTCGCAGGTAATACGCTATATAAAGGTAAGTTTGTTCTATAAGATCAATCAGTGCCGACTATTAGGGTGCGCTACTTCAGTGTAATACGCTATATGGAGGACCTTTATTCACAGGTTTCACTGAATATGGTTGGAACAATAACACTCATTATATTAGCTGTGCAGGTCACGGAATAAATTTCAGCCTAGCTGAAAACAAATTGAAATGGGCTTTCAGCTAGGATGAAATCCATTCCGTGACCATGCACAGCCATCAACTTATTTTCTCCAAATTTTAATTAAATAAACATTGTATTAAAAGCCATATATTAAACTCGGTACATTTTTAAATATGTATACACTGTATTAATCACAACATGGCACATTTCAAATTAATTAAACAGATTTCTGCTAGGATGAAATCCATTTCGTGACAACAGATAGCTTAATTTATTGATAAAATAACTAATATTAAACCAAGTCCTTGAAAGTCGATGAAAGATTGGCGTTACCCAACGAATTACCAGAGAAGCCCCAAACGTTAGGGTCCAAAATCGACCGATATTATTAATCCATCGATTAATCGGAGAAAAAAGGGCGCACTAAATCTCATTTCCGAGCTGAAAAGAGACCATTACTGGAGCGCCGTTGATGATTTCAACAATAATTATTATTCCAGAGCAGTTAGCGATAAGGGGCACTGGACAACCGAAGACCACCAAAGGGGGCGGGGCGTACGGATTAGCCGCCATTTTTCGTCTCCACTCTGATTGGCATTTAACAAACTCTCTTAATTACTAGCAAAAAAAAAGCAAGTGTGGGGTGTTGGTGTTGGTTGTAATTGCAAGCCGCCATAAATTTCCGGTTGTCCAAAAGACATTGAAGTCGGTGGCCACTTCCGGTTTCCATCTGGCCAATCTTTGACCGCCAGGTATTTGGAACTGATCGCCTGCGGTTGGTTCCCAGTTCCCCCGCCAGGGGCCCTTTGGTGTTGGGTGGAGGGGTCGAGGGGGGGCCAAGATTGCTCATTGGAGCATGGGCTAGTCATTAGCCGGCGGGCTAATGAGAAGTCACCCAAGGGTGTGACCAATGTGACATCCCTGAATTCGGGCTTTACTTTCACGCTTGGCCACACCGATTAGCAAAGGCGCTGCTTGCATGTCTATGAATTGCCAATGCCCCCATATTCCCATATTGACGATTATTTTGGATAAAAACATGAATTAATATACATTATGTAAAAATGATGTTTTCTAGGTTGGTTGCTGAAAAATCTTACACGACGTATGAAATTGATAACATTTCTAAGAGTGTTTTAGGTAATTGTATTTAAAGTTGTTTTCAAAATCTTCACATGTTTCAACATGAAGTAAACAGGGTTATCCAAGAAATAAAATTTTCAATTTCTCGGACTTGAGGGTTGCATACCAGAATAAGCATTTTTTTCTAAATTATTTTTTTATTTAATTTTGGAAGATCATAGAAACAAATGGAATGTACGAGGACCTAGCATAAATATTCTATTATTTGTTTATGTACATGTATATTTATATTCCATTTCATGGAAATATGCCCATAAAGTTTACCAGACCCTCTACAATTATAAGCTTTACAGACATATTTCCATGAAATGAAATATACATATGCACAAACTCAAAATTTCAACAAATAATAGAATATTTATGCTAGGTCCTCGTACATTTCATTTGTCCCTAACAAATCCTAATAGTAGTGCAAAAAAAAAAACGTGCAAAATCTAAATTATACATAAACTGGCCATTCAAAGATTCCTTATGTCATACATGTAACACATGTATTATATAGAGATATCAGGATGTTTTCTTAAAAAAGAATGAAAGCTAAAAACCATAAAACGTGAAGAAAATGCCATTAAATTAAAAAAATACATATAAATAAATTAACATTTAATTTTGAGTTATTAGTAAAGAACTAATCAACCCATCATTTAGTAAATAGAAACTAAGAGTATAGAACTAAGCATTGATTCTCCTCTTTACCTAGAATGTAAACCTAAGTTCCAACTATTTAGTTAGTTACAACCTACTCTTAACATAGCTTTTAGTTGTACTACAGTTTTGTTTTACTAAGAAAAAGAAAAGTTATCTATGAAGATACATAAAAAGAGGTTTTCCAAGAACCCCTATATATGGGACCCATGTTATTTACTTAATTTATTTTAGAAAGCACAGACACCCTGTATTGGTCCATTGCTACATCCGTGCTGCGCCAAGTGTGAACCCATGGGAAAATTGGGAAATGAGATTCTTCACGAGATGGAATCGAAAACATCTCAATGGGACTTTCCCTTCGGGTTCTCCAAGCTAGATCTCCGTACCATAGTGGTACATCTTCCGCCATCTACATCCAGCATACGGAACTATGTGGGTGCAAACTATAAAATTGGCGGGAAACCATAACAAGATGCGCCTAATTTCAATAAACTTAATCGACGTTATCGTCTTTATCAAAACGTTAATTGCTGAATTTGAATCCCAGATAAAATCTCCAAATAAGCCAAAACAAATGAAAAACAGCATCGTTTTGGACTTTAAAACAACTACAAAACTGGAGTTAAGTCTTAATTTTCCACAACGTACCCCAGAACAATATCGTCAGAAATATATTCCGTGTCCGTGAAAATGCCGATTAAATCGTGAAATCTGACTTCGCCATAAGCTGACGAAAAACAAGTTAATCAAAAAATCGATATGGCCCGACACTAGGCGCCAAAACATGGCTTTGGCCAAACGGAAAAATAAAAAAAGGCTTAATTAATCACCATTTTTTAATTTCGTTTAATCTCCGAAACCAATTACTCATTTTAATGAATTTTGTATAAATTATAACGGATTGGAAGAGAGAAAAAAAAGTCCCCTTTTCCAATGGTTTATATCGATTTATGGACTTAATTTATTCAACACGTAGTTAGTATGCAAATCCGGTGGTGCTACGTGCACCCGTCCCAGGCGCCGCCATACTTGTTTCTGATAAATTTCACGCCGATTGCCACCCTCCCGCCCCCATTTTTAATTAATTAATTCAGAAATGTTGGCTTCGTAATTACATTTGTGTCAGTTTCAGTTAAGATGGCTTTTCTTTTCTAATTAAAATGCAAGAGGAGGAGGGGGTGGTGAAGAAGAAGAAGGGGTATTGAGAACCAAGTTTTACACTTCGATATTATTATCATTTCAAGTCGCATGGGCCGCACGAAAGAGAATTATGCAAATGAAAATTAATGCACATTTTTAATAAGCAATCTCGAGAATTAATCGAATTTTTAAATAAAAGAAAATAAGGAGCGCACGAAGGACTTTGCACGAATCTGAGATGCGAGAAGGGTTTGTGTTGACGACAGAGGGCGCCACCGCTACATGTCCTTGGAAATTGACCGCAAAGCCTTTTGGGTCAAAGGAATGATTTTGGAAATGCCCCAGCAAAGTATAAGGGGTGAACCAGTATGCGCACCTAGTTTTGTTTCCGTTCCCCAACAGCACCCTGCGAGCGTGGGACCCAAACAAAACGATGTGCCACTCTATGGTTAGACTTCCCCAGCCGCGAGGTGGCGTTGCCACGAGCAGCTGGAGATTTTGATGGACCCATTTGGTTTGGCGACTGTGAAAGCCAATATCAACTGGCAATTTACATAGTGTCCATCCACAAAGAACGTACAAAGGGAGCTCCGTCCAAAAATACGGAGACATAAGCGCCCCCTAACCAAATGTATAACACGGGAACATAATCGCTCCCTATACCAAACTTCACGCAGGCAAAGTATTACGACGCAGGGTGGCACATAAGGGAGTCTAGTCCGCCAATTAGAGCCCTGCATGTAGCATTCGCGCCAATGTCTGTCGCATCATGGAGCGGACAATTTAACAAACATTGATGAGTATCATTCGATGGGTGTGTGGCCGCACCATAAGAGGAAACAATACAGTCACCTGATTGGCCCAGGGTACCTAAGGGCCCACAATCAGCTTTCATTCAAAACCAAAATTTTAAATAATGGATACAGACTTTTCACAAATCAGGACCTTGAGCAATACATGTACATGTATTACAGAATCCTACAAAGTAATTATAAATCAATTGAAACTTGTCTAATTATGGCTGTTATGCCAATGATGAAATTAGGTCACACTTGGTTTAACCCCTCGAAATTAATGCAAATCCACACAACATCACAACATAATGGGTCTATATCCTCAGGTTATGAGTGACTGAAATATGCATTGCATAACGATTATTGATGTTTATTTTATATGTTATTCAGAATTCAATAAAACAACCGAGCAAAGTGAAAATTCACCTTTCAGAATTACCGAATACATCAGGGCCTGAGGATTTAATTCTGTTTAAAACTTAATGATCTATCAACAACTGTTTAAGCACTTCTCGTTGCACATTACAGCATCCCTTAAAAGGCTAGATTTGCAATATCAACTACAATTTGATTCATAAGTGCAGATTAGCTTACAACTAATAGGACGAATTTTCGGTAGGAAACATCTACGCCTGCACATTAAGGGGACAAAATGCGTGACCTCGCGAAATTTAAAGAGCTTGTGTACATGTGTATTTTTGCAAACCAGAAATCAGCAAAGGAAAAGAAGAAAAAGCTACTGCCTTTGAATTAATAACCTTTTAAGATGCAACTAAATGGCGTCATTAGCTTACTCGGCATATCCCAGGTGAGGATATTTTCTTTCATTAAATTCAGTGATCACGTAGGCTACATGTACTTTCCAATTGATTGATTTGAAACGATTTGTTAGAAGATGGGGGTTGTATCTTGAAATTTTAAAGTAGCTCCCCTTAAGGGACAGAGGGTATAAGCCTACTTTTTACGGAATCAGACTCCTTGAAAGTATCAAAAGTGAACTTTCATCCTTAGCAAAATTTCATTTAGTTGCCTACATAAGGGCTGTTTCTAAATTGAGCCTATTGCTCACCAGGCTCTGCTCAGTTGTTGCTCAGGATCAGTTTGTGTATTTTTTGCTTTACAGCGCGAGTACAAAAAAATTCGAGCTCATAATATTTTTAAAACCTTTTGCTTGCTTGCTTACTAGTCTGTTTCGACTTCTTTGAGGTAGTTTTTTTAACAAACTTTCAAAAGTCCTACAGACCTGGAATTCCATGTGCAGCTCAGTATCCACTGATAGTTGCCTTTTCAAAAATTTAGTTGAGTTCCCAAAAAATTCCCATTGTTAATGCGCGCAATACCACTCGGTCAAAAAAATGTTCGTGCACAACTGAGCAGATCTCAGGTCCTGAGCATGTGCTCAAGTGTCCAGGAGTGCACCGCTATCTGAGTTCCCCTAATTTTGTTTGCTTGAATGTTAAGTGCAAATGTGAAAAAAATCTCTAATAAAAATGTTATGCTCAATTGAAATTTAATAGGTGCACGTATACACTGTAGTTTTAAATTTAAACTTCAAAATGTTATTAACTTTCAAAATTAGTATTTGTTTGGAATAAAACATTCTTGTTTCAACAAAGAATTGGAAAATATAAAAAAAACCTAAACTAGGAATGTATTTGGAAATTGGATACATAATTTACGAGATACGAAGCAATTGCAGCACTTTTAATAACTCTGTATACTTCATAAATTGTGATCCCGAAGTTTTGAGATTCATTATGCCATGCACAATTAAAACAGGAGAATTTTTTGTTTATTTCCATCGTCCTCTTTACATATCCGGAGGAAAACTATACATTTAGAGCCACAATTCTGTCTCCAATATAATGTAAAATTCAGTATGTGGCCACAGGTGGTGCTTATTATCTGTACAACAAGCAGCTCACCAACAACGCCCAATTTGTTTTTATTTACCATAGAAATAATGGCATTTTTTTTATCCATCTCATGAATATGGTTCTTGAAAGGAAACCATTTCGATGAATGCGTTAATTAATGAGTTTTCCGACAGAATGCATTTCAATTAAGAGTTGGCCGACCGCAGTCCTAAACTCGAATCAATAACAGAAAACGGACTCCAAAAGTGACAAATATCGATTTTTCCACCACGACAAATTAACCTAATGTATGCATTTCGCTGAAAAATAGGTTTTAAAACCGCTTTCTCGCACTTGGCATTAAAACCGCACTGCCGCCCCCCTTTTCAATAATTCACACTCACGGGACAACCACCGGAAAATAAGTTATCATTAAGAAGTTTCTAAAGGCGGGATGCAAATTAGCAGGTACATTTGTTTAAAAAAATATATCATCAACGTTACTCATTAGACGTTGAATTTATAAATGAGTGAATTATAGAAATTCTGGTCAAAACCCGCCTTTTGCGGTTAATTACAGGCCAGCAAGTATTAATGTCCTAAACGCAAACGTGAGAAACAAATTTGGTGAAATTAATTAGCGCTCTAATTGTCCTATTAGATGGACTTTCAAATTACTGATAATCGATGTCAGTCAACGCAAGTTTTGGCAACAAAACATACAATTTTATGGTTGATATTCTTCTTATAATAAGAAGGATGCTCACCAAGACGGTTTGTTTGTTGATTTTTTACGTTGGCCTATTTCTGCACACGAGGGCTAAACACCAACGCCAGGGAAAAGGGCCTCTTTCACCTTCCTGGGAATTTTGCCTACATGGAGGGGCTTCCACCCCCTCTCGAGGGTCTTTAACGTGTGGAGAGCAAGGGGGATCTACACGGAACCTCGGTTTAAACTCTCATTCGGAATAGCCATAGATATTTATACCTTAACAAGCTCTATCTTAAAATAAATAAATCCAAGATACTCATCTTATCCCCACACACTCTTGAATCAAACCTTCAACTATTTGGCAAGGGCTGCAGCCTCCACTTCCAAGTACATGTACAGGACCTGAAAACTTTTTTTTGTAAATGTCTAGACCTCACTCCTGACAAAAACTCTCTTTAGATTTTTCATTATGCAATTACACCTTTCACAGGTGCTAAAGGTGCCTGTACACCAAGTAGTTACGTGCAGCGCTCCTTGGTAGTAAGTTGCAATTTTTGTAGGGGATAGAAACACGATTTTAACACAGAACCACATTAGAAAAAAACCTTTAAAAAATAATACCTAGCGATCTAATCATGATACCAAAATCAAACTTTGGGAGGTTTAAGATAATGGTACGAAATAATTTTGTGAATTATTTCAAAATTTTAAAATTGTAACTTTTTGAAATATTAATGAAGAAACCATCTTCATTGCTTGCTACTGCGACCTCTTCTCCCCTACAAGTTTTTAATTTATATTTGCCACTACGAGGCGCTACCTACTTGCGCATTTTTGGGATCACTATTATACCTAAAAGATTGTACCTGAGAAATAAAATCATAATCGCAGTAGTTTGGTAGCTGACATACAACATGTTACACATGTTTCATATTACAGAGTTACCTGTTCAAACTTTTACAGGACGATATACGTCCAAGTTTCAACTCAGTTTTAATGGTACTAAACTCACCGTTTTATCAACGTTGCTTGACGGTTCTTCGCTGCTTGAACACTAAACCAGTTTATAGAACACCAACCGCGTACTAATTACCGTTTTTCTTCAACACAAGCAAAAATAAAACTTAAAACTTGTTAAATTGTTGAACACACGTGGAACACGAAACATGTGAGCGGCACTAGCTTAAAAACTTCGGTAAACAACAGCGCTTTAGATAACGGACTATTGCCGAGACGGTGGCGTCATCTATTAGCCGAAAGCGTAAACAAAATCAATTGTGATTTCGGCGACTCCTGTTTGGTGGCGCTCCCTAGCGTTAGTTTTAAATTTTGTTTTGAAAATACTTGAAAATGTGTTGTTTTTTTTGCCTATTTTTTAGCCCAACAAAATATGAAAATCTCCTTTGTTTAGCATTACTGGCATTCACGTACTTTGTTAGTTGACTTTAGAAAATATTCAACCTAATTTGTTAAAACTAAATTAAACCTTTTAAAAATAGTACTTACAAGTTTTAAATAAATATTAAAAACATTGTTTTAATTTAGTAAAACATATACATGTACAAATTTAATGACCCTAAAAAAAAATATGCAAAAATGTGCATCGACCGGGAATCGAACCCGGGCCGCCCGCGTGGCAGGCGAGCATTCTACCACTGAACCACCGATGCTACGTCAAATTTATCAAGGTAAAATGGTATTTATGTTGTTTAGAGTTATTTTATTATAGATTTCATTAGTTGATAATTTTTTTTAATAATAATAATATCAAATTTAATTAACACGAGGATTTGATAACATTACATATGCTATACCTTATGGTAAAGCTAGCTTTTTCATTATTAAAGCATACGTGGCAAACATTTTGATCAATAAATGATAGTTCTAATTGAAGCGTATTAGTTTGCTAATACAAAAAATCTAAAATAAAACCAAATATAACTAAACACCCATGAATCACACTTTTATAACAGGTTTATAAAGAAATCGATAAAGTGATGCCTAAATACACCAATAGAGGGCGCAACAAGCCTCATTCAAATCAAATCCTTTTACCCAGCCAAAAAGCCAACCTGAAACTATCAAAATGCAGATAAGCTGTTATTTCCATTATGTTTTATATTAAAAAAAATTAAAAAAACAAAAATAAAGAAAGTAACGATAAATAGCTATGGGTCCCTCGCTATCTTTAATAACAAAAGCCAGATTCCACCTATAGGCCCCACTACCACCACTTTTCCATTTTTTGTTTTATTATTTCAGCACTGGCTTCTGCTTGTTTCTTTTGTTTTATTTGACATTTAATCTGCTAATGTAACAGAAAGGGAGTTATTTTCCATCTGGATTAAGAGGCCATGTGCTTCATTTTGTACTGACGTCAATGGCGGTCACGCCTACTCCTCCCAACTGCTATATAGCTTCTTCACATATCCGGTAGGGATACATCCAATTAACGCCATATTTTCGCTCTAAAAATGGCCAAATTCCAAGAAAAACATAGACATATCGATAAAAAGCCACGAAATATTTCTACCATACTGGAAACTGACGAGGGTACCATTTATGGAATCATGAAACACCCTATTCGCAGAGAAATATTCAATAATTTCCCTGACTTTTAAAGTTTTTTTTTATATTTCCTTGACATAGTAAGTCACTCGAAATTTAAATTGTGTATGTATTTATGAATTGGGCAATATGAATTGGGCAATATACCGCTCAAATGCCGTGAAAATTATAATTAATATTAACATATTTGGTCGCCCATTAAAGACCTAAAAAACAACTTAGGAAAGTCATTTTTAAAAAACGTCAAAAACCATAAAACGACCATAAAAAGACGTCAAAAAGACAAAAAACGACCTTAAATACGTTGAAAAGTTTCATAAAAAGATGTCAAAGAGACCTAAAAATGACCAAAAAGAAGCGTCACAAAGACAGAAAAATGACAACAGAAAGACTAAAATAAGACAATAAATGACGTCAAAAAGACCAAAAAAAATGTGACTAAAAATGACGAAAAAAAGACCAAAATAAGACCAGATAAAGAGATTAGCAAAAAAAATTTAAAAAAATAATAGAATATTTATGCTAGGTCCTCGTTTAATTCATTTGTTTTTATCAGTTTCCAAAATTTAAAAAAAAATTAGAAAACAATGCTTATTCTGGTATGCAACTCTTTTAAGTGCATTACATGTCCTTTATTTTAAAACTTATTCTAAGTGACATTTCAGACTGTCAAGATCTAGATTCTGACTAATTTCTATAACTTTCCCTGCGATGATTTTTGATTACAAAAATCATTAAAACATAAAAAAGACAAAAGAAGCATATTTTTGGTAGGTACCAGCAAATCCATTTGAAATCCTAAATTAACGTTATCTAGCGAAAGGCCCAAATTTCTCCTTTTTGATTCCGATTATGCAAACAATGGAATCAGGAATGGAAACGTCATTCCGGGAACGACACTCATTCACGCTTGAGATGTTCCCAACATTAGCATTCAGCATGAAACCTCCCAGTTGAAGGGACTTTATTTTCCTCGTACCCCTTCAAACCCCTTTCCTTTCGACCCAACCAGAAATGCGCCAAAATTCCACTCTTTTCTCTATGTCTCTTGTAGCAGTTTTCCACTCCATTTCACTTTAACGGCTTTTTTTTCCTCGCTTTTCCTTCCTTTTGCAAGAACGCACGCAAATGTAATGGCTCGGAAATCGAAGGGAAAAACTGTAAGGATTCTTGACGTATATAGTTATCAGGAATGACCGGGGGTCATTCGGACAGCTTCCTAAAATCAAATTACTTCAAGTCTTTTTAAGAAATAAAATTTTCAACTTCCCTAAAGCAGGGGTCGGCAACCTGCGGCTCGCGAGCCGCATGCTGCTCTTTCCATGTCAAGTTGTGTATATACCATAATACAAAAAGTGCATGGCTCTTTAAAAACTGAGACATTTTGTAAATTATCACTTTTGGCTCTTCCGTCTCAAAAGGTTGCCGACCCCTGCCCTAAAGGTACCTGTACACCAGGCTACCACCAGGTAGAGTGGCACATTGTTTTGTTTGGGTAACTGGCACGCTCGCAACGCCACCTCGTGGATGTGAGAGGTGCGACCGTCTAAAGCGTAGAGTGGCACATCGTTTTGTTTGGGTTTCCGGCGCACTTACAGCGCCACCTCGCGGATGCGGGAGAAATCTAATTTTTAACTTTCCTAACTTTTCCAGTCTTGCAAACAATTTTTCCTCACTTACCTAACTGACGACTGAAAAATCAAAAATTTCACAATAAATGTATGCCTAAAAATTTATCTTGTTGCTCAAAGATACATGTATTGTTTGCCAATTCAGCATGTCCAACTCAATTAAGATCTCACAAACAACTTTAAAATTGTTTCATTCCATGAAATTCACTAACTTTTACAAAATAGTCACGTTTTCATAACAATTTTAACTTTTAATAATCTAAAGAAACCCTGCAATATAGACCACTTTATGAAAACTGCATACAGATCTCCAATATTGGAACAACCCTTTAGAGCCATAGTATTTTTTTTTTCATGGCTTTAAAAAGAACCGTCTGAAATTCATTGAAATTCGTCGAATATATATTCTTAAGGGGATGAAAGAACTCATCGAGTCATTCAGGGACCATCACAGGGGTGGAATAAACGTCCAGGGGGGAGGGGGGATAAACTAACTCCGCCTCCCCCTAATATCCAATATTCTTTCATCGATCAATCGCAAATGCAGTTGTTTTGGACCAAAAACAAGCCTGACATATAAATAATTCAGCGAATTCGTGCATGCTTCAGCTGAAATTGTTGACGATTCCTATAGGACTGGGTAGCCAGGGGGCGCTAATGTTCCCAGAAGCCCCTTCCCCCCTTCTTTTATTCCCACGCAAATTGGTCAAACCGTATTTTCCACTTCGATTTACCCCTCATGTTGGGCTGGGACGTGATCCGAATTAATCCCAATTCCCCCAAACGAGTTGGCAGATCACTTAAATTATTCAAGATGGCGGCACCTAGAGACAACATTTTCAACATATTGTAGCCGGCTTTTCATATAGGATGGTTTTTTTTTTACATTTTAAACTTTTTTAAATAATTTCCCCTGATTAAAATTCAAAAAAATGTGACAATACATTATGCTCTATTAAGAACATCCTTGTTTCCGATTCTTTTAGCATACGAATTAGGGTAAAACAGCGTAGAGCATGAAGCATGGCATGGCCTTGAAATTCCTATTGGGCAATCGAAAATTCCCGCCATCGGGAAACCAATCGAAACGCTGCATTTCAAGGCCATGCCATGCACCATGCTGTTCCATGCTCTACGCTGTTTTTATCCTTACAGTGTTCATGGAATTGTTGTGCACCAGTTGTGTACATGGGACAAGCTAGAATAGGCTAGGTAGCTAGGTTATATTTAGGAATGATGTGGGGAATTTCCCTGACTATTGCAGGTCTATCGAATTCTAATTATTACAGGTCTATCCTATTTCCCTGACTATAACAGGTCTATCTAATTCCACTGATAATTTCAGGTCTATCCAATTTCCCTAACTATTCAAGGCCTATCCAATTCCACTGACAATTCCAGGTCTATTAAATTTCCCTGACTATTCCAGGCCTATCCAATTTCCCTGACAATTCAAGACCTACACGATTTTGACGACTATACAAGGTCCATGACCATTCAATTTACCTAACTTTTCCAGGTCTATCCTGATTCCGTAATAATTCTAGGTTTGGAGGAACTCTATACATCTAACGTGTTCGTGTTCAAAAAATGCATTTTTTCTAAACATGTTCAATGTTCTTACCCTCACATGTTCTAGATTGGAACGGCATACAATGTACATGTACGTCCAAAATGGCGTCACGTTGCAATTACCTTGCACGGGTGGGGGTGGATTCCGGGTGCCGTGGGTCCTTGGGTTCATCCTGTACATCTGTCACCCCAGGGCTTCCGCAGATGGGGTTATTTCAACGTTCCTCTTTTCTTTCCAAACTATTAGAACGGTATATGACCAAGCAGGAGGTAATAAATGGCACAACATTCAACATATCAATATTTGTTAAAAGGCCGTTTCGGGGACCCGGGACAACCATTAGGCCAATAATTGGGAACATGTGGTGACCTCCACCCCCTTATATGAGCAGATGCATTTTATTACGAAATCGGCATTCTTTCGGGCTTAGGTGGCGCCCAGCCAGCTGGTGGCCTTTGTTGACATAGGAAAAGGTTATTACGAAATGTAACCAGCATAACGAAATCGTATTGAACTAAACCTGTATAACGTTATCTCCCTTGGGTGAATTATTTAAAATAATAATTGTATTTTATGGTGAATTCGTGTCATGTTTACATCATTATGCAGATTTCCTTTAATCTTAACGAGAGAAATAATCACACTATTACGCAGGCGCATCAATGCGCCGTAAAAGTCGTTATGCTTGTCAAAGACGTTGTGGTACACGTTAAACTAATGAAATTGACGTTCGCCCTCAACCACAAACCCGTTTGTCGTCCCCACGCATGCGCATTGGCAAAAAAAAAGTCAAGATTAAAGGAAACTTGATCACTACCTCTATTATAATCGATTTTCAAACAGGTTTAGACATGTCATTGGTTTCTTTTGTCAATGCGCATACGTGAGGACGACGTTAATGGGTTTGTGGTTGAGGGCAAACGAAAATTTCATTAGTTTAACGTGATACCACAAAGTCTTTGAGGAGCATAACGACTTACGGTGCTTAACTTATTGATGCGCATGCGTAATAGTGTTTTTATCGTTCTCATTAAGATGAGATTAAAGGAAACCTGCCCAATACCTTTAATTTTGACTACAATCCCTTAACTTCAATGTTGCTTATTTTAGATCATTTCCCAGAATTTATGAGATAAGATTTGGTATATTATGTGAAGAGTTTTTCCAGGGAATACAACATTTCAAGATAGACAATTCAATGTAAGTTTCAACCTCACAAACTTATCCTGGAAAATTTGCCATACAATGTAGACAATGGTTCGCCAAGATGGAACCTTCTGTATTTCAGAAATATTCTGTAGGAGGGAATCTTATAGCCAAAGAAAATATTGACGGAAATCGCCCACTTGATATTCTCTTCCAATTGGATTACTTTCAGAAATACAAGTTCTAGAAGAAGACGAACATAAACCATTTTATATTATAAACTTTAAGCGGTTTTACAACAAAACTGCAGGAAGATAAAAAAAAACTGCAATGGATACACATATGGGACTCATCCCAAAAATAGTCTTTCTCGAATCCTGTTCATTCGGATTTAGGCCAAAGTAAAGTCTGAATGAAAAAGGAGATTTTAGAGTGTTTGTGCTGCTTTTATACAAAATTCACCAAATAAAAATGGGTTGGAAATAGTTTAGGTCTACGTGAGCGTCCATAAATCTCGTGGATACTTTTTCAGGGAAATTTAGCCCCCTCCCCCCTCTTGTGAATTTTGGACAACCTTTCCCCTCTGGTCCACGTGGACAGATATTTCTTCATCATTTTCTGTTCTAAAAATGACGTCATTTTTTGCCTTTTTCTGCTCTAAAAATGTATTTTTTTCGTCATTTTATGTTCATTTTAAGCGGTCAAAATGACATCCACATGGAATTTACCCCCATCCTCCCCCCTGTGGACTTTTGTGGATTTTTTTCGCCCCCTCCACCCCCCTCCTAAAGTCCACGAGGTTATTAGTAAAAATAAGATCAATTTATTTTAACATACTTTTAACATTTTAAAAATTATTTGCAAAAAAATTTTAATTTATCAGTCAAGGAATGGATTTCATCCTAGCTGAAATCTGGTTTAAACTTGCATGAAATCCATTCGGTGACCACAGTTATGACTTCTAAAAGCAGGACCGAAGCATGGTCACAACATGGATTTCATCCTAGCTGAAATTTGGTTTAAACTAGATTGGAAATCCATTCGTTGACCACAGTTATGACTTCTAAAAGCAAGACAGAGTATGGTCACAACATGGATTTCAGCCTAGCTGAAAACACATTTGAAGCAGTCATGCACAGTTACATAAATTCTATCCAAATCTGGTTTCAGCTAGGATGAAATCTACTTTATTAATCACTGCTATTGCTTCTAATATCAGGACCGAGTATGGTCCCAAACTTGACCATTCATAAGCAAAATTTCAAGATGGCTGCCATTCAGCTGACAATTTTGGGTCCCAGATGCAAATAGTAATTTAAACTATATTTTAAGCCATCTGTCACCACGAAGAGGGGTTGACCTTTTGTCTGACCCCATTGCCATGGATTTGTCACCCCACTCCCCATGCATTGACCCTTCGCTTCTTATCATTCTAATCCATTTTTTTTTTTGCATTTGGGGTGATTAATAATTTACGCCGCCTTCCTCCCATCTTGTTAATTGGCAATGTCCGCTCATCTGGTCCATTTTGACCATATCTGTCCATGAAATTTCAAACAGCTGCGTTAAATGTGTATAGTTCCGTGCTCAGATGGGATTTGGTACAATTACAATGGCAAATAAAGCAAATGGGGGAGGGGTGGGGATGGAGGTGAGGGAAAAATACAGCTGTTGTGGTCCGAATGCGAGCCTGAGGTGACCAATTTCATAATTCGTACTAATTAAAATCAATCTGGACTTTCAGGTAAACATGTGTCCGTCTGTACCTACCATTTGAGGCGGAATTAAGTCACTGATGTTCAGTCAACGTGAAATTGTTGCAACACACCTGCCATGGTAATTTTTTTGTTAGGCATACAAATGTACTGTAATTATTGATAATTCAGCCCTAATGCAGTTCAATACCCCATGGTGGGGTATAAACCATCAAAACTGCATTTCCAACATGGCTACGCCCTTTGAATCCTCAAGCGACCATGTTGGTAATACATGGAGAAAGCTTCATACGAGGGAAGGTCATAAAGTTATTACAACCAACATGAAATATCAATCGCATTGGCAAAACTTTGGTGTGGGAGCACTTTGGTATTGTTAGTTTTAGCAGATAAAACTGTTTTACGTTCAACACGAACTACAGTTTCGAATTGCACTTATGCCTGACTGTAAAATAGTTCACGTTAATGTGTATGTGAAGAAGGCAGGCGACGCCTACACGTAAACGTGAACGTGAGAAAAAGACAATAACGAGATTAAGCTGTCTTGTATTCAACGCGAACGTAAACGACAGTTTCGAATTGTACATAGGCCTGGCTGAACCATTAACGTGTACGATCAGGGCGTCTGCAGAGAGTACACTATTCAGATTCGGCAGTGAACGTTCCGTACTGCACATACGCATTATAAAATAGGCAATGTTGTCATAATAACGTATCGTACAACGATGCGGTGCTAAATCTTACTAAAAGTCTGAATCAAAACTAAATGAGTAATTAAGTTTAGAATAATAATTAAAATGATAATCTTACCATGAATGACGGGGCATCAATTCGCATTGTTGAGAATATTAGGTGGCAAATGGTATCTTCGTGACATAGTCCAAGTAGCCAATCTTCCAAATACTAGCTGTAGTCAAGGAATGGATTTCATCTTTGCTGAAATCCGATTTAAGAAGAAATTATGCAAATGTACACATATGTCTTAGCTGAAAACCGAATTTTTGTGACTGGTTATAAAATGGTCACTGACTATGAAAAAACCCATAATAACTAAAAAAGCTCCAATTACAAAAAATTTCACCTATCATTCCAAAAGAGAAAAGTACTTGAATTTCAATCACGCCTGAGGAACGTCCAGCTGAAAATCTTAAGCAATTTTTGGAGAATATTATTTATTGTTAATCATGTTTCAGAATAATTTATTGTTAAGTATTCAACATGGAAAAGTACAAATATTGTAAATTACAACCAAACTACATTGTGGGTGGGATGGGAGGGGGAGAAAAACGACAACAACAGGCTTTTTTATGAATGCTCGAGGGGATATAGAATGAGAAGAGAAAAAAAATACAATCATTAGAATAATAAATAGAATAAATACAACTGGAAATCGGTTAAAATATATGACGTAATAGAAATGGGGAAATTGGGAATGGAGGCGGGGCTAGAAAGTTTGTAGGTCTGGGGAAATGGTCATTCGAGGTAAATTGCTGTCCGATAAATCGGCCCTAAATTAAAAACGACCACATTTTCATAAAGAAATACATTTGAACTTTTTGAAGAATTTTACACTTCGATTTGGGACGAAAACGTTCTGAACACATGTCGTAAACGTGTCGGCAACACGAAACGCTTTTACTTATTTAAAACAACAACCACATCCTAAATTAGACCGTGGCAATAAGTTACCATCACTTTGCCGTTTTGTCGACGGCCATCTTGTTTTTTTCAAGATGGCCGTCAAATCTGTTTCTTGAAACATGTTGTCGTAAACGTGTTGGCAACACGAAACACTTTTACTTTTCAAAAAACAACAACCGCATCATAAAGTTTAAACTTAAATTAATCTTAGTAAAATTTGATATTCAATTTACTGCATTGTTGACGGCCATCTTGTATTTTCAAGATGGCCGTCAGATCCTCATAATCCAAAACCGTAACCTAGCATGAATTTGAACTGCAGGGGATGGTGGTGAGGGGGAGGGTTAGAGGGCAGGGGTGGGGAAAGGGAGGTTGGTGTGTCCAAGTGCAATTTGCAAATTAAATATAATCAAAGTAATAATCGACTACATAGAAGTGGAATAGGATGAAGGCGGAGTTTATATATTGTAAGAATCGTTTGTTGGAATGAAAAATGCATGAAAGACAAAACATCACTAAACGTCCAAAAATGATATTAATTATAGCATAGTAGAGCAGAGAGAGATAGAGATTATATTCAATTATAAATATACGAATTATAGCAAAGATCAATAATAAATATAGTTAGAAGAAATGAGACAGGAGTTGAAACTCACTAATTATATTTCTATAAGAGTCCAAATTCATAAGTCTAAACGTAGCATTGTTTCAGGGGAAGGGGGGGTAGGAGGAAGGGTGGGGATATAGGCTGGGGGTGGGGAGCAATTAATTACCATACGATTAATAATTAAATACACGAAAGAAATTAGGCAACCGTCACGCTCTCTGGCGGACGGTGGCTCCAACAAGTCTAATCAATATAATAGCAAAGTAGCTAGAAAGGATATAGACATTTATGAAAACGAGGCTATTATTCTATATATATATATTTATATTTATATATATAAGGCATGTCCAAAATTAAATCGACTTGAAATGAAAATTCCGGGAGGGGGAATAAAACCAAACGAAAAATGAAACTTTCAAAGTTCGTAGATTGAACTTTATTTTTTCATCGCAGTTTGAGCACCAATATGGCGAAATTTTAACTTTTTGAGTTTTTATTTTAAAATTTTTAACAATTATACATAGAAGTTTTAGCCTTGTTTTAGTCGCGATATATTCACACACGTACTTCTTTTTATAATAAAGAATAGGAAAAGAAAAAAAAAAAAAGAATAAGAGGAAGAGAAGTAGAAGTGTAATGGAGACCCTACAAAAAGTCGACTTTAAGGGGAGTTTGGGGGTCAAAGGGCATAAGGAAGTGTTTGAAGAACCTTATTTCCGGTACTGATACTGGCATACGTGGAATAGAAATTGTCGTTTTTCGGTGTGAAATTCGGGTGTGTTTATATTAGAACTGCGCAAGAATAACATTATATTTGGGCAGTAATTAACGGAATAATAGTGGCGAACAACAAATTGACTAGCTTAGATAGGATAACAGCTTACATAGTTAGGATTTTTTTTTTTCAAAAAAATGCAGCGATTTCACATTCTCCTTGCATCGTTTATTTAGGATTTAATATTAGTTTTAGTTTTTTTTCTCGTATAATTTGGTTAAAAAGTTTATATTCGGAAATGCCATCCATGTGTTATTTTATTACATAGATTGACGTTCAAAAGTGGAAAGTGTCTATTAAAATGTCAGTTAAGATTTCACCTCTGATCCACTTTGCATATACATGAATGTCCTTCCAGAACACCATTGCGGGATATAGCAGAACGAGTGTTTTGTTAAAAAAAAAACACATCACCATTCCACTAAAGCGTCGATGACAGAACACCTTAAGAACACGAGTATTTGAATTAGTTTTGTTCATCGACACCATACGCATTCTCACACTAAAACGTCTGTTTCAAATCACACCTAATAGAATTGGAAGTGTTTTTGAACACTGAACACTGAAAATTGAAATGTTCCCAGGATATTCCAAAACACATTCTCAAATACGTGGTGATTCAAAAAACTCAGACAATAACGAAGAGTCAATCCTCTGCAAACCATCAAGTCTTTTTGAATCACCCTGTATGTTATAAACATCATTTCCTACCATTTTAAGCCCCAGGCCACACTAGGCTGGAAAAGCGCGTTTGGCTAGCCTCAAACAAGGCTTACTAAAATTTAAATTAAATTCGATGCCCTGTTTGAGGTTAGCCAAACGCGCGGAAACAGCCTAGTGTGGCCTGGGGCTAAATGCATTTCGATGCGTTCCAATGCCTTTCCACACTTCATTAATATACAGGATGATTCAAAAAGAACGATAATTCATTCCTCTACAATGTTCAGTCTTTTAAATCACTATTTTCCAACATTCCAAATGCATTTGAAATCGTTCCAGATGTCCCAATGTTCGTTCTACAGTTGAAGACCTTAATTTCCCTCAATTTCTAGAGCCATCCTTCAAAGGTAGGCCTACAAAAATCTGAAGCAGAAAGTAATTCTACTAAATTATCACATTCGCATGCACACACGTGCCTTATATAGATACAGAATTGCTAGGGGTTTTTAGCCACCCTAGGCGAGATTTCTTAAATAGATTTCATATACAATTTATATGAAATAATAGTCACGAGTATTTGCAAAAATCGAGTACCTGTAAAACTTTTTATAGAGTATATATCCTGAGCTGCCATTTTTTTTTTTAATTTCTCTGAATTAAGTAGCTGATGGTCACACTTATTATTTATTTTTTCAGTATTTTACTTAAATAGTTCATTTATAAACATAGCTTATACCATCATTTTTAAAAAATAGCATATTGCGAGTGGACTATATGGAACGTTCGCGGCCATGCAAAACGAGACACCCCGACGGAAGGAAAGGGCCATTCATAAACGACGGCGACCCATAAAAACAGCCGCCTCGCGCATTCGACGTTAGGGGGCTCCACTGCGCAGATATAAAAACGTGGTATAAGCGTAAATATTTATACATACTAAAGTACGAAATTGGCGAAAAATAGATTATTAGGACGATATGCAGATGACAATTTGGAGATCAGGAAGTGCGCTGATTGGCTACTAACAATTCTGCTGGGTAGCCGCCATCTTTGTTACATTCTATAGAATACTACTGCTAGGCTTACGGCAACACGGTACATATTTGAACACGCGTTCTTCTAAAAAAAAATGGCCCTAGGAACCTTGGGGGAAGATGGGGCACCCAGGAAATTCGGTAATTCAGATGATCCCAGGATTACCCTGGTTCAGGTTCCTATACAGGGTTGCCACCCCCACCACCCCAAAAAAGGTCCTAAACAGCAAACAAGATGGAGGAGTGAATGATAACATTGTTACGATAACCAGTGCAACGAAAGCAAGATGGCGACTAGTTTGGTTTTGCACAAGAAAACCAAAACAAAAATGGAACCAGGCTGAGAAAAATAGTCTGTACACGAATAATGGATCTCCAAAAATGATTGTATTTTTGGGCGCCTCTCCCTAAGCTATATAGGGTCTCCCCTCCTTCTAAAAATTGGATTAGCTGCAATCTACACACGGTAGTAATACTCCCAAGTTCCCAGTTTTTTTACCACAGAAAAAAGTTTTATTGCATTTTGGTGAATTAGGAATTGGTTTTTCCACGAGGACAAACTACTACGTCATTAGAAATATAGGCTGAGGGGGGCCACCACCTCCCAATTGTCCCGGTCTAAAAAGATGTCTCCATATGTACAGGGTAGGAAATAAAAACGTCGCGGCTTTTATGGTCACTTTTCGCCCCATTTCAACCTTTAATCCGGGTTAGGTAATCGACGATTAAGACCGACTCTGCCATTCACTGAACTAATCTGAAGTCCATTGACATACTATGGGGACAGCAAACATGCATTGCACGGAAGCTTATTGTGATTGCCCAACTACAGGGGTAAAATTATCTCATTTCGTTTTTGCCTTTTTCGGTTCAGTTTAAAAGGCAATTTAATGTTAACAGTCGATTGCTGAATGGCGTTTTAATTGTCTGTAACGACAATATATCGATATATTGATTTAAAATCTGAAAATGCCCATTGTCATCCTGAAGGGTAGCAAACACGCATTGCACAGAAGCTTGCAGTGATTGCCTAACTACAAGGGGCAAACTTTTCAAATTTATTCTAGATTCCGTTTAAATGACAATTAATGTTAACAGACGATTGTCAAATGTGTTTTACTCTCCAATTAAGACCGAAATTCAAGTGCTAGGGGTAAACTTTTCACATTGCAAATTTCATCACCACCTGCAATTAAATGATAACAGATGATTGCCAATGTTTTAATCGTCGGTTACGCTAATTACCAAATTTCGCCTCACATTAGACACCTCGAAATGCTACGCATTCCAACCATCTTTCCCCGTAGATTGCACATCTTGCTGTATCCCCTTTCCCCTCGTGACGTCACTGGAGTTTAGAAATCCAAAATGGCGTCCAACCCCCTACCTATATATATGTACAGGCTAAAAAGTGTCTACCCCTACGTCTGCCAACAACTGGTTTCACGTTAGTGGTTTGTAAAAGAGATCATTTCGATTGGCTTTGAAATATCACGTGGCAGCGCCAGTGGAAAGAGGTAATGACTTAGGGAACTAATGTAGTGCTCAACAGAAAATACTGGGAGTGGTTCACCGTTACAAACCGATACAAAGTACATGACGGGCATTATACGTTCCATTATCGGACCGATGCCGGCAAATACGGACAAACCGCACATATCTAAAATATCGGAATGCAACAGCCTTACCTTCCCAAAAAAACGATCCAAACTAAACTTTTCTGTGTTCGGAACATAAGAAGTGCGTAAGAGAACATAAGGAGGGTGTCCGGGAATGACCTAAAGAACAAACGTTTCAAGAATTGAAAATAAGACGAAAGAACGAACAGAACGCATAATATAAGGGATATAAGAGAGAAACACGTGACACAACTCAAGGAAATGTCTTCGAGCTGACAATAGAAGTATATCGGAATAAATTAAGTACGGTAATAATGATAATCATGCTAAATGCTAATTCAAGGTTATAATCATACCAATAGATAAAAGGAGAAAAGTGAATAAAACGGCAAAAATAGTTGAGTAAAACTACAATGAAAAGTATATAGGAGAAATTGAAAGTAGTATATAAAGTGGGAAAAATTCAAAATTATGACACCGGATGGCTCATCGGTATAAGTGGAATCAGGAGAATCTGGCAAAAGCATCGCAAAAAACTGCTAGTTTCTAAAACAAGCAACGAAGAAATGCTACATATCGCTATAGGCGGGTGTTCTTAAAGTCAAAACAGACTTTTTGATCATACCGGTAACGACTACCGTTCCAACGACCAATGAGCCATACGACGGAACAAGGTATGGAAAAAAAGTGCGGTGCCAAAAATCTGAACCTAATTCAAAGAATACAGCAATCACAAAACGAGAAGAAAAGCAAAGATTACTTGGAAAAAATATATAACTAGACTTCAAAACCAGAAAAGTTAAAAACGAACTGGACTGGCGTACGGGTTCTAGATAATGCCCGCAAACCCGCCGTTCTAAATTGTCCTAAGCTGTGGCTGGCGACTAGAAGGTAAAGCATCACATATAATGCGAAGCCTATGTCAAAATATATTAATTATTATACTGAAATATATTAATCCAGGATGACACACTTCAAATCAAAAAAGTCGAATTTGAACTCATCCCAACAAAGTAGTGAATTCCTCTTTAAAAATGAGAAAAAAAATTCACAGTCAATTGTAAGTAGAATTGGTTTTATAATAATAAATTAAGTAGAGATCGTATAATAAGTAAAACTGAATCTTCCACAACGCTTCTAATAAACCCCAAGATGGACAAGAGTGGACATGCCAAACTTGCAAATGGAAATTCCCACCTGAGTATTAATTCGCGAACATGACTGGATTAGAATGACTAGAATTACACTCATCCCATGTTTGGCAGCGGCCAAATACTGTCCTATACTCCAACCCAAAACTTAACAATGGAAATGCTTAGAGTAAAAATAAAAGAGTAGCTCGAAAGAGTAATAAACAAGCTATATAAATCACACGTCAGTTAAAACTAAGCATAAATAATGTGACACTAGTACGTCACAGTGTCACGTGAGATCAGGGCGTCGCCATGTTTGGAGCCCTAGAGTCAAAGTTCAAAGTAACTGATGGAGGCCCCACTTTCTTCAAGGGGGCGCTCCGGACATAAGCCGATGCATTGGAATTTCAGAGAAATTTCGGAAAAATAGCCATTTTTTTTCCGATGGGAATGTTTCGAATAGTTATCACTTCAATATTTCCGAAAATTCGGAATACGTTTGTGAGCATTTCAAAAAAATGTGGTAGAACGGAAGCGAATATCGGTTAACGAGTGATTACAGTAAGGGATTTTATGGGGAGGGAAGGGGAAAGACAATTAAAAAATCGTGCAAGCCTCGAAATTACAATGGTTAACGATATACAAATACAATGCTAAAATCTGGAAAATTTTCAAATTTCTCCAATCAGCAGACCTTTTTTGTCGCGACATTGGGGGGGGAATATTTTAGGTATTTTTTATTTATTCGTACAAGTTGTTTTTTTTTATAAAAAAATCGCTGGAAAGTGAACGAGACAAAATTCGCTAAACTCTCGAAATTCCAATTGCAAATATTTACATTATAGAGAACGTCGGTCGCCGTGCGGGAACGAACCCGTTTGCTTAGGGGTTCGACCCCGGATCCCGGGAAGTACCTCAAAGAGTCTTGCCTCCTAATTATTTCACAAAAAAAGCAAGCTGAACCACGAGTTAACGGTTATTTAGGTTCGAAACTAATTAAAAGTTCATCAATGTTTTGCTAAAAATTTGTGCGTCACTTATCAAATCAGAAAAAATGCTAACTTCAGTCAAAAGCTGCTATTGCAAAAGCAGGGTTATTATGCACATGCGCCAGGATGGCTTTCCATGTATTTCTCACAAGTCAAGAAACAGCTTTTGCGCAAAAAGCCAGCACTCGTAAGCTAAAAGCGATTAGCCATTTCAGCTTTTAATCCAAATTGTCTTTTTATGAACTGCCAATAGTCAGAAACTGCAGGCTTAATTTACGCATGCGCAAGATGACTTATTAGGTGTTGAAAATTGGGGTTTCTCATAAAAATCTAAATTGTTGTTAACTCGTGGTATGGACCATCTCAGATATATACATATATCGTAAACGCTTATAAGTAATACGTGGAACACTAGCGACATCTAGTAGCCTAGCGATTATTAAAGCAAGCTAACCAAAAGCGCCTTTGTTGAAAATTTCCAAATTTTTTTAAAAAAATCCCCCTTGATTAAGAGTCCTGCCTTGCAAAATCTTTGCTATATATTATACAATACATATAAGAAATACGTCTTCTGGACCTTTACAGGGGAGAGCTGGGTCAACAAAGGGAGGGGGGAAGGGGGTCAAAGGGCATTTTTATTTCATTTATCAAGGTTTCATTTCAGTATAAGAACGACTTATAAATAGTAAGATTCCGGGTCGCCTTGTGCATCGCCTTTCAAAATTTTCAGGGCATTTTTTTATATTCAGATCCACTTTTTTACATATAATTTCTTTATCGAGAAATATATAATTATATATTTGCCTATATGAAAAAACGTCCGTTGTATATACACGCGTACGTTACACATATAAAAGCGAAAAAGTTGCAATTGGGTCTCTAGGTCCTTATAAATGTTTGGGTTTACTTTTTGATCTTTTCCTTCAGGTCTTTTAGGTGAAAAGAAAAAGTCAAAAAATGTCTTTTTGGGTGTCTACGGGGATAGGGCCTGGGGGTATATTGTGAGAAGAGCGATATATCGATATCGCCGTGGCAAGTCGATATAGTGGATTGTGGCGCGATCTAAATCGATATCAACGTGGGGGGTGAGACAAAAATCGGCACATCGATACTCGTTATGAAACGGCTGCCAAAAAAATCGGCGCCTAAATATACACAACACATGCAGCTGGGGCCTCTGTACACGTGTGACGTCATCAAAATAGTTTCCATACAATTGTAGCCATGGTTTGGGGCCATTTTCGATTTTGCAATAAAAATTGACGTCGACGTCGCAATCGGACGCCATCTTGAAAATCCAAGATGGACGCCATCTCGGATTTTCAAGATGGCATCGAATGCCAGGTTAGGTTTTTCAAATGCCTACTATACGGGGGGGGGGAGGGCGAAGCCATCCGATTTAACTGAAGGTTCGAAATTTCGTCATCAGTTTTCGGTGGCTTGGATTTTAATGGTTTCTTATACAATTGCATGGATTTTTATATACGGAAGTGGAAGAACTTTTTTATGCTTGTTTTTTAAGGCCATGCTGCTGCTTTTGTTGTTGTTGTTGGTTAGGATTATTAAAATGGATGTTTGTAGCTGTCAACCGCGTGTGATGAAGATGAAGATGAGGAGGGAATTAAAGGTTAGGATGATGACATGATGAGTATTAATTTTAAAATGCTAATTATCGCGAGTAACAATGAGGTATTTTATGAGTGATCCCTTTTGGAACACCACTGGCGTTTTTCAAACAGTTCAAATACAAATTAATCCAACGTGCTAAACGATTTCAGAAATGTACCGAAACCAAAAAACCTTTCTTCGTAGGAATGCACATCTAATCACAAACTGGAATGTAATTGTTATCGGGGAAAACAATTCCGATACTAACAATGGTGACGTCATAGTTCCCAATATTTAAAAATAGTCACCAAGGTGCAATCGACACAGTCCATCCAAGAATATAACACATGCTATAAAATGGCGGCCAAAATTTTATTTTCATTTTAAAATGCCTTGGTCACGAAACGGATTTCAGCCAGATTTAAATAGGATTTTGACCAGGATGAAATCCGTTCCACTATTTTGCAAATGGAAAACAAGGACATTTGGATCTAAAACATGGCCGCCATTTCCATAGTGAAGAACAGGGTGCAAAACCTTCGCAGCGCCATCCGACGGACACGGCTAACGTTAGTCGTAAAAGATAACAGGTAATTATTAAGGAAGGTGTGACGGGGAGAAAAAAAAATAAGAAAAGTGCATCTAAAAAATAAAAAAAATTGAAAATAAAAAAGAAACGAAAGCGCAAATAAAAATAAACCAAGATTTAATGGGAAAAAAACAAACTTCTTATATAGTTTCAACAAGTTAACTATATCGAGAATATAGCTTAATTATATGAAAGATGAAAATAGAAGCAAAATGGTGAAAATGCAAAAATAAAAAAAAAATAGTTAAGTAAAATAAAAACTAGTTAACTAGAAGGCAAGTGCACTGGATTAATCTTATTCCAAGATTGCCAAAAAAAAACTGAGTTTTCGTGACATAAGACATCACGCCTGCTTGTTTACAACTTTTAAGTGAATGGTTTAAAACTAAAATCTGTCATTGTGGACCTTCAATGATGAGAAATAACGATTTGTGGAGGGGAACGTAGAAAAAATGCGATGGAAAAAAAATCACAATTGAAAACATAATCTAGGATTTTTGAACTGTCAACTACTTGTACTCAGAAAAACAAGATGGCGGCACAAATGAAATGGGCTTTTTTTTAACTAGTCAGCTACAAACTGTTCAATCTTTTAAATTGAATCTTAAACGAAAATTAAAAATCAAAGTAAGATTATCATAATTTGTTGTTCGGGTAGAAATAAACTTTAGTAGCGATTCGTATCGCTTCCTATAATCCTATGAATTTCAAGATTAAATCCTCACACTTTACATAATTCTTTTAAAAAAAAAATAATAATACGAAAAACGAAAACCAAATTAAAAACCTGCAAATGATAGCAAAAAAAGATCAAGAAAGATTAGGTTGTAAAAAAAATTGATATCGAACTAAAAATAAACGAGGATGGGAAGGAATAGGGAAGAAAAACAGGGAGCAAAAATGAGTTTCTTGTACAACAAATAAATAAAAATGGGTGTTTTTCTGCAAAAAAACCAAAAAAAAAAACCAATATATGAAAATACAGGGTTGGAAACTTGGGCTCGACTCGTGGGAAATTGCCAATGATCCTTTTTCGGTTCAACTCCCTGGACTATTTTCAACATTTTTTGAAACGATCAGTTTGAATTAATTGTTCATTATGCACGTGATACGGCAAAGCAACAAATCGCGTATATTACCAAGCGAGCAAAAGTGCCGCGCTTAGCAAAAAAAAAAATTGTACTGTTTCTGTAAAAGAAAAAAAAATGATATTATGCTTGCTCCGGAAAACAAAAACCATATATGCTGTGATGGCGACGGGTGAAAAATCCCGAAAATTATTTTCCGGACACTTCACCGACCTGGAAAGTCGGCAGCCGACAATTACCGGGATTTCATGGGCAAAAAAGCAAAAAAAAATATATAATCGAAGTTTTCAGAAACTCGGCAACCGCATAACACGCACCGAAACTTGGTCTCTAACGGTACGACCAATAGATGGCGCTAACGTAACGTGTTACAGTTGTTGAGTTTGTGATCACGTACAAAACCAAATCTTGTGGATTGCTCAGATATTCTTTGGCTGCTTCAGAAAATAAAACAACAGTTACTTGCTGATAACATGAACCGTGTGTTTCCATTACGTATGGCGACTTTGGGGTGAGCCGAGGATAAAAGAGCGTGACCTAGAGGGCGCTGACTCCAACCACTGAAGACCAGAGCGACGCACACGAGTGCAAATCGAGATTCGAAAATACATGGTACCAAAGATACCTTGTTCTCCTCTCCTATGACTAGTTTCACCACGTTTGTGTATATATATATATATAATTGTATATTGAAGATAATTTAGGGAAGGAGTCAGCGCCAACTACATCAGCCACGCGACAATTCTCGAACACGGTTCGGGACCAGATGTGAAGGGCGGCCATTTTGGAATCGAGTTCACATTAGCGATCTATTGCACTGGCCGCCGGTGGATCCTCAAGGTGTACGTACCGATGCCCCTGCCAACGGGGGGTCGTGCATAAAGTACGGATCCACGCACCGGGGAACGCAAATGAAAAGCATTAGAAAAAAAAAGATGGGATTTACTCTCTGAACAGGCGGCGTTGTTGTCGCACGGTGCCCTAAGCCAGTCGTGGCACGATTCTGTCCTCACTCCGCAAGTCGTGCTCCCTGTCGTCTCGAGCCGCGACCGGCAACTGTCCGCATCAAAACGCTAAGCGATAAACTAAAACTCGGTTGAACTTTGCACTCTCCACGGATCTGCATTTCCAAACCCATCGTTGCAATCGAAGCAATCCATACTTGAGCCTTGGTCGTGGATGGTGCACACATGTATCGGAGGGTGGGAAAAAAATGAAAATTTTCAGAAAAAGCAACTGAAACACCGGTTAGGTTAGGTAAAAAAAAATAAAAAAAAAAAACCGTGGATTCCGATGAGGAATCCCAAACACGGCTGAGCACAAAAAAAAAATGCAAGAAAGCAAAAAACAGATGTATCGGGATTTGAACCGCACTTGGCCATCGGTCATCAAGCTTGGAAGGAAGTTGTGCAGATGCCAGCGTGAGAAGCCAGGTGAAGATTCTACAGGATTTGCTGGGATGACCGACGACTGCAATGACGATGAACGATAGGTGGTGATGAGGATGATTTGGTGGCGGGGGTTTTCGATCGCAGTTGCTCATAAATATATATATATATATATACACATATATATATATATATATATATATATAATGTTTGTGTTTTGAGATAGGCCTTCCAGTCCAGCATCGCATCTCTGCGGCGCAAGTGTCGCGTAGCAGAAATGGAGGCCGAGGAGAAAAGCTAGGCGGCGGCAGCATCAGCGGCGGCAGCATCAGCGGCGGCAGCATCAGCAGTAGCAGTAGCAAACAACAACATCAACAACAACAGCGTGGCCGCGCCACCGCAGCGCCACCTTACGACTTGCGGTTGTTTGTCTTGAAGGAGACTTGTAGCACGCGATTGCCCAGTGCATAGCCGTTGAGGGACTGGATGGCGACGACAGCCTCGTCGTAGTTGGTCATCGTGACAAAGCCGAACCCCTTGCATTTGTTGGTTTGCAGGTCACGGATCACCTTCACGTTCTGCACTGCGCCGAAAGGGCCAAACAGCTGCCATAGGATGTTCTCTTCCGTCTCCGGTGCCAGGTTGTAAACGAAGATGCACCAGCCAGATCCGTTGACCGCGTTACCTGCCATCAGCGAGTTGGCCAAGAGATCACCTGCCATCGGAGAGTACCTGCAACGATGCAAGTGGGGTAGGGAGAAAAGAAAAGGGGGTAAGGAATGGATGATCAGACACAAGAGCCAATGCAACGTTGCGGCGTTAAAACTACGCAAGTGATCTAAAACTCTCCACAAAAAGTTTTGTGGCGAGTTGAACATCACTGCCGTTGAACTCAAGAGTGGATGAATTGGATGACAGACTGACATCGCTGAAATACTCAGTGATTCCCCATTAAATATATGGATTTCATGGACTAGAACATGTCTAAAGATTCCCTACATTTGATGAGTCTGTACTCATTGATTCCCCATTAAATACAGTATATGGACTGCATGGATTTCATGGACTAAAACATGTCCACAGGAAGCCTTCTAGAAGAGTCTAAGCATATGGTCCCTCCTCATAAAACCATGAACACACAAGTATCAATTCCAAGAACCAACCATACAAGTGCAACATTAAGGGTAAAAACAGCGTAGAGCATGGCATGGCCTTGAAATGCAGCGTTTCGATTGGGCAATCGGAATTCCCGCTATTGGGAAACCAATAGAAACGCTGTATTTCAAGGCTATGTTATGTTATGTTATTACATGCTCTACAGTGTACGCTGTTTTTACCTTAAGTCTCATCAATTTGTAAGAAATAACAATACCACACGCTAAGGTCTTATGCTACAGCTAAAGTAAGGGATGATGGTAAAATCCCTTTTCAAATGCATGTGGATATTCAAATGTCTTTAAAACCTTCTGGATGCGCAGCCACGAATATAAATTCTTTGACCACAAATGTCCCACCTCGTGACATGTGGATATTGCCACAAATGCTAAACATAAGACAAAAAAATGCCGTTGCCAGAGCCGCAAAAAAGCGCATTGGACGCGCCGGTGTATTTTTCGCAACTTTTAAAAGAGTCCCAAAGTCCCTCGTCATAAATAAACAATGCAATGCTCAAACGCCGAATGATTTCAATCCCATAATGCCGCACGCTCCAATGACTTTCAAATCCGATTGGCAAACAATCAGCCATTTAAAGAGGGCAACGATTTTCGAAATGGATTAGCAATTAATATTTAATTGAATGCTGCTGGATTTATTCATCTCCGACGTTTTCGATACGTGCCCTTAGCAGGGAATATGGCATCAACGCCTTGTGACAGGTCGCCATGCAGTGCCATAGACATACACACTGCGTCAACAATGAAGATGCAGGCTTTTGATATAGTCAGTGTTAAGTACGGCGATTAATAAATTATGCAAGACGCAAATAAACGAGATTTGCAGCGCTGTTAGCACCGAAACGCAACCTTGCGCTAAGGACAGAACGAAATTCGCAATATATATCCGAATTATCAAAAAAGCATTTATATCATTGCTTGAGGCGATGCTGCATCGGTCCTCTAGCAGATACTATGTCTGGCATATGGAACCAGCCAAACTCCAGGGGCTGGACTAGGTCCATTCCTTTAAGAACGACTCATGCCCATCAGGAATGGACTGACTACACATTAGAGGGATTGAGTAGGTTTCCTTTAATCTTAACGAGAACGATATACACACCATTACACATGCGCATCAATAAGTTATGCGCCGTTAAAGTCGGTATGCTCTTCAAAGACGTTGTGGTATCACGTTAAACTAATAAAATTGTCGTCTCCCCTCAACCACAAATCCATTAACGTCGTTCCCACGCATGCGCATTGGCAAGAAAACAAGTGCTGCTAATGTCGTCAAGATTAAAGGAAACCTACCTGCACAATCCACTAGTAAAAACTCGATTAAACGTCAGGGACCGTAGAGGAATTGGCAGGCTTCCTTTAATCTGGACGACATTAGCAGCATTGTTTTTTTTTTTGTTTTGTCAATGCGCATGCGTAGGGACGACATTAATGGGTTTGTGCCTGAGGGGACACGACAATTTCATTAGTTTAACATTGATGAGCATAACGACTTTTACGGCGCACAACTTACTGATGCGCATGCGTAATAGTTTGTTTATCGTTCTCGTTAAGATTAAAGGAAACCTGAACAATCTCTCTATTAAACCTGACTGAACGACTACAACGTTAACCTGAAGTTGACACCATTACCACAGTTGCTGAAATTGTTCATCTTGATATCGAGCTGCTGTTCATGTCAAGTAGACCAAATTGCCTACAAATCCCAGGACTTGAGAGCCGCAGCTCCGTCTCAAGCTGAACAATTTCAGCAACTGTGCTACGGGGGTTAATGTTCATTTAATTACATGTACTATGAAAAATCGATGATGGGTGACCCAATCTTAAACTTATTGAAACTAAATTTTCGCTGACTCCATGAAGTTTATATTGTTGTCAATTTCCTTATCATAGCAAGAACGTTTTTTTACCTTAGGCACTGTGCCCCAAGCCAGAGCTCTAACTGGCTCATTTTAGAGCCCTTGAAAGGCGTAAGACCATTACCATCAATTCATCCACTCTTGCAACAGCTATAACACAAAAACGGCCCATGTCTTGGCATAGCAACCGACTTGTTAGTCCCACATTTCAACCACTCCATCCTCCAGATGGCGTGTTACATTGCTATTCCAAAACGACCCCTTAAGACCAGCCCCACTTAAGACCTTTAGGTTTGTCCCGTTCAAAAAGATGGCACCAAAAGTTTCTTGTTACAGATATGGGAACACCCATGATGTCCATCAAGTGGGAATAGGTTTCACCAGCATGGTCTTAAAAGGCCTCAGCCAGAAACAAAGCAAACTGAAATTGAGCTTCGGAACGAAGGAACGTCTGCCGGAAACGTGCCCAAAATGGCGGACGTTCCCTCGTCCTTTAGCCAATCACGACTGCTACCACCACCGTGTACAATTAAACCATAATAATGTTAATGTTAGTAATAAAAAATTGGGTAGGGGGAATGAAATAGAGAAAGAAGGGGAGGAGGAGGAGCTTAGTTGGGAGGGTAGGGACCACTTTGTAGGCAAGGGTTTTTTGTTTAAGACCAAACGTACATAACAAAAATTTCATTACTGCATTTTGCTTAAATCAAAACGTGCAACTCCATTTTTTTGTCCTCGCTAATTACTCCCTCTTAAATAATGTACGACTACATATAATATTACTGTTAATGTCTTTATCATAAGGCTAAAATTCGGATTCGGACCCTAATTAGCAAGCCCACGCCTATTTGCGCATGGCAAATTGGTGCCATTTACGATGTTTACACCCCCCCCCATTTTTTTTTATTGGCCCCCCATTTCAAAGCTGGTCGAATTTTGTTACGCCTTCATACGGGATTGTTAGTAATTCTTCAATGGAGGGATGAAGTGTGTGGAGCGCCATTTTGGTGCTGGGGAAAATCCCTAGTCATTTTTGCCAAGTTTTGTTTTTTTGTCGGAATTAAAAGCTCAATAATCCGAAGGTGAACAATTGCCATTAGCCTGATTAACATTTATATGAGTAATTAGGTAAAGGGAATATTCAACCTAACCAATGACAGACAGTTTTGGGAGTGTACCTGTACTAACGATTTCCAGGGGCGCTCAATAATGTTTTGGGTACTAACCAAAAATGAGGCATGTTCACGTTTGTACGAAATGTTGTAAACCTGATTAAGCCCCAAGCCACACTAGGCTGAAAACGTATGTTTTGCAAATGCTAATGTGCAAATTTTATAATTCTAAAATTTAAATTAAATTCGATGCCCTGTTTGAGGCTAACCAAACGCGCGGAAATAGTGGTCTGGGGCTAAACCAGGTGGAAAATCTAAATATGGGAATGTATGGACTTGTATGCGCCATTTGAATGGTGATCTGTTGACATGTATTATATATGGGCCATATTTTTGATAGGCATTAGTCAGTAATGACCAAATAATAAGGGTAAGGACAGCGTGGAGCATGGAATAGAATGAGCAAAGGCATGGCCTGAAATGCAGTGTTTCGATTGGTTTCCCATGGGCGGGAATTTCCGATTGCCCAATCGGAATGCTGCATTTCAGGCCATGCCTATGCTAATGCTATGCAATGCTCCACGCTGTTTTTACACTAAGGCAGAGGTTCTCAAACTTTTTTCGTCGCGGCACCCTTATCGGATTTCACGGCACTCCTCAAAACGATTTGAATACTTAGGAAAAGAAGAAAAAAGCAGTGTACATTTAATGCTCAGATGTCTTTAATGTGATGAATGAAACTATGGATGAACTTTTTATTATTTCCTGAGATTGATATGTTATAAAAACGAATTCTACCGCTAAATTGCTAAATCTTAGTGAAAATTAAATATTATTGCGACACAGTTTGAGAACCTAGACCCCTAAGGGTAAGAACAGCGTGGAGCAAGGGAGAATAAGTCTAGGATTGAATTCCTGAAATCAGCGTTTCGATTGGATTCCCGATGGCGAGAATTTTCGATTTCCCAATCAAAACGCCGATTTCAGGAATTCATTCCTATGCCTATTTTCCCAGGCTCCAACGCAGCTCTTACCCTAAGGCAAAGTGACCACCAAGATGGTGAGCATGTACGTGGTGGTATGGCGACTTTGCAGCGTATGACACGCGCATGAAGCGACTTACATGTATGCAAATTAATAAGATCTCGTGCAACAGGCCATATGCCGCAAAGTCGCCATATCACCACGTATTCACCATCATGGTGGGCACCGACTATCCAACTTTATCCTTTGACTGACCAGATAAATCTACATGTATATAAAAATAAAGCTATAGTTAAGTTTTGAAATGACCATACAGTGTACATGAATATAGCCATATAATTCAATTATAGGCCCACATGTATTCCTAGTTAAAGTGGTGCTGGGAATTGAGCAGCTCCAGTACAGTGGTCACTAGAATGCAGATAAAGGCAAAAATGACATTTAGGACCCCAACCAAGATGGCGCACGTGGGGTGGAGTGTGGAGATGAAAAAATCCCCCAAAACCAGTGCCTTGTGTTAATTTGTTAATCGAATTTGAATGAAATCGGTGCTCCAAACGAACAGAATTAAGA
>JAQGCC010000261.1:0-44622 GCA_034698905.1 Xestoiulus laeticollis | reverse complement strand
CCACCAGGGGCACTGCCATCAGTTCCTATCGATTTTCATGTCGTAGTTGGGTACACGCCTTACACTTTAAAAAAATAAATCTGTTAATGACAATAAATTTTCAAATAATTTATACATGTAGCGAGACATATTGTGCACTCGAGTAGGCAGAGTTGCATTTTTGAGAGTCTTCGTAAGAGTCTCGCTGTTCACCTATGCCATCACTTTTCGCCTATTAGTTCGTTCTGCTTTACAGATTCATTGTTTTGAAGAGTGGGTGAGCCTAGGGAGAAGCAATTGTGGGAGGGAGGTGCAGATCCACCCTTCTTGTGTACGACGCTAGGGGGAAAACTTCCCAGAAATCTCAAATGAATCGCATCGCAAGAATCCAATCCCCGATGCAAAAAAGCAAATGGAAGAAATTGCCATCAGTCGCACTTCTGCCCTTGTTTTTGGGGGACACCCCTCCCCCTTTCTCCCCCTCACCATCCCTTCTAGCAACCATCGATTTTTTTCCCCAGCTTAACATGATCAAAAAATGGAAATTGCATTCTGCCGACAACATTCAATGGCCTCTTAAATATGATCGAGGGAAAATAAAAGTATAGAGGGCCAGGACTATTTAAATGACAGCGTTTATTCAGATCATTTGGCATTTTTTTATTCTTTGCAATTTACCTCACAAATCATCCTGGATTCAACGTTTCACAGAAATCAACACGATATTATACATTGCTGTATTCAAGCTAAACTATAACCAGAGGTTCCCCAGTCTTTTTTGAACCACGGGTTATAGGTCAACACTTGCAGACACTTATAAAGTTACAAAAAACATTTTTGTGTGAGCTAATTTCAAATCTATTTTAATTGTGTGTTGTATGCCAGACCTCCATCAGCTTTAAACATTTTTTTTGGATTTTTTGGGATGACAACCAATACCTAAATTTAACATCACTGTCCGGTGTAATTTGTTCTGTATAAAATGCCTGTATGTGGAATGGGGCACTGCAGACCATCCCAAAAGACTGTGGGTCATGGGTTGCACACCCACATTAGCTTGTGGTAAAAAGCAGCATCGAATTAAATTCGAATCTCAAACTCATATGTGGTGAATCCATGAGTTTAAAGTGCACGAGCATTAATAAAACTGAACTACAATTTGAAAAATAAAGAAACAATATTGATATACATTTAAAATGACCGCACCCACAAGAGTGAACAAAGAACAGCTTTAAATAAAACATTCCAAACATTAGGGAGATTAAAAGTATATTGAACGTCCACGCACAAATAAACAGTTCAGAAAGCAATTTAAATTGACAAGTGAAATTTAAAAATTCCTCCCCTTTCATATACCCTTTTATTTTGAATATGTACTAAAAAGAGTTGAACCACCTCAGTTTTATTGATTGTTTTTTCCATTATTCGAAAATGCTCTTTTGAATTGTAATAAAAAAAATTGAAATGCAAAATGTATACCTTCTTCAGAGCTTAAAAACAACGGTAGACGAAAATTTGTAGCTTCACAAAGGTCAAATTTATATGATTAAGCAAATAATATAATAGTATACAATGTATCAATACAAATTTTGAATATTTTATTAGTTTCGCATTTCAAAAGATTTTCTTTAAAAATGCACTATAATAATACAATTTGTAATAAAATAGTCAGTGCCTTGAACTGCGCATGTGACATTTTTATCAATACAGACTACTGTATATTCCATTACATGAATTATTGTATTATTATACATTAGATAGTTATGAAACAATGTCAAAGAACATGTTTTAAGGAGTGGGCAAACATACCTAAAATTTAACGGTGTTGAAATCATAAAAAGACTTGTATCGAATTGTTCGAATTTACTTATATTTTCCAATTAAAAAAAAACATCTTCAGACATGTCCAAACTTGTTAGAAAGTGTTTATAACTTTTTTTTTAATTTTTCAATTTTCAAAAAACTTGTTCGAACGTGTCTGAACCATTTTTTTTCTGAATCATGAAATGATCCACTTTTTAATATCCATTTATAGTAACTATTCAACGCACAGTACCATTTAGAGGCCAATGAAAGACTGGAAACGCAGTTGCATAGATCTTTCATCATTTCCCCCGTCTTATATTGTGAAGCATTAATAAAAATGTCGTAATAGAACACTTTACCAATTTCAGTAGTGTTATTGACACATGATATTCCCTTCTTTCACGAAAAACTTGTCACGCACTGATGGACCCCCCTTGAATGTAAAAAGCTCATTATAAGATGAGGCGTCAATAACAAATGAATATGGATACAAAGTAAGTAACGTAAGCAAATGAGCGAAAAAAGGCCTTGTCTGCAATTCTGTTATGTTTTTCATCAATATACTATGAAATACAAATATTCTTGCAAGTGATTGGATACTATATGAACAATTAATTTATTTCAGGTTCCGCCATTTTAAAATGCTTAAAGTGCTCGCAATTCAACATTGCATTATTTGATTTTTTTGAACCTTGCATATTGTACATATTTTCAAACAAATACAGATATAATTATTTTATTAAATTTAATATAAAGTAGCGAGCTACACGTATTTAACTCGGTTTAATCCGACGAATGTCAAAAGCATGTCAAAAGTGTCGCGACTCAACGATCCAGGCAGACGGCAAATATGCATAATTAATGAACGAAAGCAAAGGGTTGAATTTGGATATTTTTAACACATCCCTCCAAACGGAATTGGAACGTTCCTATTCTATTCCAACCCCCTGGAACATTCTTCGATTGATGATTAATCCACCCTTTTTTATCGAATTTGCATACCCTCTAATTCCAATACTCCCCATATGCTACATATGCATTTTTAGATTTAAAAAATTGCAATGCTTATATACATCCAGCAGCTTAATATATGAAATTTAAATTTTGAGCTATGATATAAAATTCGGAAATTTTGCAAAATAGCAATGCACTACTGCCATGCATGATTGCCCTAATTCAGGGTAACCCGATTTATTCTGACTATAAAATTTCGCCTAATTTGTAATCCTGCACACCCCAACACAATAATGCACAAAACATCCTATATTTTGACTTAAACATATTTATGTTTTTTAGATAATTCAGACCATTTTTAAATTAATTTAGTTTAATTTTGTAGTAGAAAATCATTATGTTATAAAACCGCAATAACCAAGGCTGAATGGTCACTGTATTTTTTGATATCGTAACGTTACAACGATCAATATTCTATTAAAAAAAACCAAGTTTGGCGTAAGCAAATATCGGTATAATATTAGCATTTGCAATCGTCCCCTATGCACCCCAACATTTTTTTACATTTTTTCCTCTTCCTAAACTAAGCTCTCAAAGGCACATTTACCCCTTTTATTCCCATATCAGCTCACATCCTTCCGTACCGTAAAGTGTGCCAGGGCGAGGAATGCATCCTCGCCCTAAACCCCATCATCCATAATTAATCATTTGCCAGTTTAATGTCATTAGAAACGAGCTTGTGAATCACTGGGTAAATAAGAAGCCCCGTCCGATGCATTAGTGGCCCAAAAGGGGTTAAGCAGCTTTTAGGAAGGGGATCTCCCATGTACACTGCGAGCAGTATATACGCGTCAGTGCAGTAAGTGTTTCAGAATGGAAGGGAGAGAGAGATGTGTCCATAAGACAAAGTGAAATGAAAATTAAAAAGCAACGCTGAAGCACCGAGGGGTGCTTGAAAAAACGGAATTAAAAAATTAATATTAAAAAACCCACGCCCAATAACGATAGCCCTCCTCCCATTTGCCAACTCTCTTAATGAAAAAAAAAGCGTTCATCAACTGCAGTGTGATATCCACCCAGCTTGTTGGCTGTCATAAAACAAGAGCTTTTCTATCCGGCATCAAAATGACCAGCTCTAAACTGTAAAAAAAATCGATATTGCGGAATCGATATTTGGAAATCACCAGGGAGCGCTGCATTTGCTTATCAATATCATGTCTACTTGGGAGTCGTCCAGACAAATAACTTCATTGGGTCTGATGATACATATTCCTCCGGGTGATTGGACGAATGGGGAACACTGATCTGTATTGCAAAACCCTTTCGATGGCCACTAGGAGGCGCTCACAATGTCTAAGTTCATCAGTCTTGGATACTATTGAGTGAGACTGCAGAATCAATAGGTCCTTTTATGAATTCTAAATTGTCTGTCTGCATTAGGAAAAATTTCTGGTTAAGAAAGACAGGTTTTTGATTGGCCAACATGTCCACATTAGTCGTCCATAGAGATTTCAATGAGACCTGTTCACGTGATGTGGTCAACACGATAAGACACCAAAAGCACTTATGATGCCTCCATAAATTCTTCCAAATATTATTTCGTCTTATTTAGGTGTTTGTTGACAATTACTCCAGACAGTTTAAATATGGGAGATGACAACGTCTATGGATATATCTACTATATTTGGGCTCGAGATGTCATGTACTCGAAACTCGAACTCGTTTGTTTGAGCTCGTTCGAGTTTCCTGCAAAATTTTATTCCAATATATAGTTTGTGCAGGTGTCACGTCAATTGATTTACCTTAACGAGAAAGCATCGGAAAACAGACAGTGCTATCAATGTGGTAATTTACATTAAGAGATACGTGCTAAAACTCTATTGAAAACAACGTTAAAAACCTTGAGTATCATATAACACACACTGAAAATATGCAGAGGACATATAATGCATGGGTATCACCACCAGTGACCATTACGTTACAGTGTAGTAACGTTACATAAAAGAAATGCCATAGAACTTATGAGGTGCTCACACGACAAAGCAATTGGACACGTACCGTTTATGACAAACGAAAACGTGAAAACATAATGAATAGTCAGTGGGGCATTTCGGCAATAAAATTCGCGTTATATCAGAGTAATATCTATAGGGCCGGTAAGTTACACTAAAAAGTTTGTCAGTGTACCCTGCATCACCTATAACATATATAGTTATCACGGTGCTACGGCTTTCAGAAAAGGGTTTATCTATAAGGAAACCTACCAGACGGTAGCGAAAAAATGCTATAAAATCCTACACACCTTCCAACGTTATGAAGCATAGGTAAAAATGTGACGTGTACCAAACCACCGTGGGGCACAAAGAAGAACCGTAACTCAGTGTAAGGGCTGACGTAAACGAGCGCCCGTCCAGTCACCTGTACACCAATACGGGGCATTGAAGCCATATGGGGCAATTATTGGGTTCAATGTGGACAATGCGGACTAGATCATAGCCATGGCCCATTGGCCCAATGCCCCTAAAGTGCCCTTTTGTGCCGGGCCTGTCAATCTCGGGAGTGAAGTGGCTCAGTGTGGAGGTATAGGGCCAGGCAAGGGGTACAACGCCCAACGCTGACGGGGTCCATTATGTTTCCCCGTGCAGCCATAAAAATGGGTAAAAACCCTCCCAATAAGTAAGTTTAACACTGGCTCGGTCATGTTCAACAGCTCGTAAAAGTCAACCACCTGGGGCACTATTGTTCAAGGGCCTCCCAAAGGTACCGTGGGGTGGGGAGGACAAGGACGAAGGAGGCCAGTTTACCTGCTTTGCGCTTTATTCCGCACAAATAAACCCGCACTTTATTTTGACAGAAGAGTGATGGATAGAAGTCAAATTGGACCGCACACCAGCGCCCCCTACTGCTTAAAGGTCTATCGGTTCCAGCAAAGGGTCCAACCCACTATCCCTAAAGTCCGTTCGATATAGCTTTTTTTGAAAAACTTTTCCTACAGATAAAACTTGTTTAACTTTTGTTGCTTGCAATACAAAAATCGTACATTGTACTAGCTTGTAGTATAGTAACTATAAATTTGACAACCAAATATGGTAACACTGCATTCTACATTCTATACTAGTATGTAATTCTATTTTCAAATTTCTACAATTTACATTCAAAACTCTATACCCTATAGATATTTATACAGTTTATATTCAAAAATATATATACTCTATATTCAAAACTCTACTTTCTACAAGTTGTATATTCAAGACTACATTGCATTCATTCAAAATTCTACAATGTATACATTCAAAATCCTACATTGTATACACTCAAAATTCTACATTTTACATCCAAAACTATACAAGGTTACATAGTCAAACCCCTGCATTCTACACTATAGAAATTACATTATTCAAAAATCTAAAAAAAATTATTTTTTCTTCTTGGATGCCCTTAAAACAACATCAACACAGACAACACTCTTCAACTTTTGATCTGGACACTAGAGGATACAGAACTTGTGGTTTGACTGGCAATGTGAGATCATGACCAGCAAATGATGCCATTTTAAAGTGCATGTTTATGTGCAATTTACGTATAATACGCGATTCCATCCCACGTTAACATGCAGACAAAAAACGTTTATTTTGTAACAATTTTGACTATGTCATGCAGTATGCGTTACACAAGTGACAATATACACAACAAGGCGGCACATTACACGTGTAAAGCCCTTCTAAGTAGTTCTAAAGTCTTTAATAGCGTGCCATAGGCGTGTATTAGCCTAATTACCATAATATCTTATGTTGTACGCAACAGCGTCACTGTGTATAAACGGATGTAGCCCAAGTTCAAAGTAATTAGCCGTGTGCACCGTGGATTCATAAGTTAATTAAAGTGATAGATGAGTGACGTGAGGGGAACCCACAAAATAGTTGCAAAAAAAAGTAGTGCGGATTCAAGATGGCGCCGATGCGATTACGGCTGGCGCTTAATTTAAGAAAAGGCTAGGTTGAAATAAGGGCACGCATAGAAAACAGCTAGGCTAGAAGATTTATGAAAGTGTTAGCAGGTTTCCGATTGCTGGGAGGGACTCGGGAGGAGAAGCGCAAACTATTCAAGATCAATTAAGTTTAATTCACCAATTCATCTTTGTGGTTGCTATTATCGTCACCATATCAAAATAAAAAAAAAGTGGAAATTTATTTTCATCTGATCAGCTAGTTTTTTTAGCCAGACGTCTGGGTAATAAATTGGTATCTGAAAGGGAGGAGTCAGCATAGAGGCGAACAGAAGCCCTTGAATTATGACCATCTTATAATACATGTAGGCGACCCCTGGTGGGATTTCAACATGTCATAGAACTATAGCCTGTAGTGATTGTAGTGCAATCAGAACCGCTAGTGTTTAACAAAAGCTTGAGTCGAACTATAGGCAGAACGACCAAAGTTTAAGGTTAATGTGCCATAAAAAGTCAATTTTTACAATGGTTCCAACCTTCCATTTCATATAAAAATTATAAAAAATTGACCCATTTTCATGTTTTCAATTATTACCAAAATTGAAAAATCTCAAGCGGTGTCTTTGAAAAAAATCTATGAGAAAATAGGATAATGAAACTAGTAGCATCATTAGTAATGGGACCAAATGAGATCTCAATATCAATGAATTGTATTATGTGGGACTAAGGCATGATATCCCACTCTAGCATAATCCTCAATTGGGATAACAATGGTATGTATACTAACCTCACTAGCAATGGCTCTCATAAAATGATATTTTTAAAAAAAAATTCCCTATAGAGAGAAGATGATTCTTACCCAACATTACATCAAGACTATTTATTTGTGGAATGTCCCTTTCACTACACCATGTGATCTGGAAATTTTCTTACTCATTGGTGGACATTGGAAAGATTCCGTCTGGGTCATTCACTAAATATGTCATTGCAGACCATATAATCAGGACAGTAATGTTAATAGCATTATACAACTTGCATATTGGCAATTGTATAAGCTCATGAATGCAGTCTAGTATCTTATGAGATTCAGTACTTTTATTCCAAATATATCGGATCAGATGCACAATTCAGTGACATCCAGCAAACGGTCCTATAAACAAAACAAAATAACCAGACAGTGGAAGGGGTCTAGCATATAAGCCGATTTTGATTTTGTCAACCCGTTAGTCTCTCAGGACGGTTTTGTTCCTAGAAGGTAGGGTTAGACACTGGGGCTAGCTTTATACACTTTATAAATGCATCTCAATGAAACGAGTTTGCAACGTAATCAGCCCCTTCACCCCATTCTGTTTAGCCCCTACCAACAAGCAACATCAAGCAAACAACCGAAATATACAGGGTGTCCCATGGCGGCTAGCCAGGACCCCCTCCCCCCACCCGGCACGTCTCCTATACACTGTGCAACTAGACGGGGGTCTATGCGCTGCACCGTCCCGTATACAAAGAGTGTGGGGGTAAAGCAGTGACGTGAATCGGGCAAAAAAACAGACTAAGGGTGTCCAAGATTAATGGCGCTGTTGATAATTGTGTCCCGAGTCAGCAAGACTAAGGGGGTAAGAGGAAAGGGTTAGCAGCAATGACGAATACCCATACAGTTATTTATTCATAGGAGAGAGATGCATGCAGATACACACAACATGGAGGAGGAGAGGTTGGGGGGGGGGAGTTGTATACAACACGTGCACACCTATGAATTTGCATTTGCATAAAGTCACACAGTGAGACAAAAAAAAAGCTTGGCCAGAAAAAGGGGGATGTCGTTAGCCCTGTGGATAAAAAAGGGTTAGAAAACGAGTTGGTTGCATGTATGGACACTGAAGAAAAAAAAAATAATAAAAAGGGTTGTTGAAAAATGGGGTCTATGTATGTATACGAAACGACAGAGTTCCAGCAGTTGAGTTTGGGACAAACTGTTGTTGAGGGGTAAAGAAATCATTTAAGCAGAACATGGGAAAACTGTCGTGCATTTTCATTGGTTGTGTTCCTGTGTATATACATACTTGCTTGTATATTAATAATAATATGTAACGACGTGTTCAAAGGGTTATTTACGGCTCCCTACATGCCGGTTTGGACTAGGTGAGAAAAGGACCAGGAGGGTAAGAAGAAGGGAAGAAGGGGGTTCAAAAGAAGAGAAAAATCAAAATGGAAAATTCAAAGTTTGAATAAAAAAAAAGTTAGAACCGCTTTTACATGTCGGGCTAAATTACAGAATGATAATGTCATGAAATATTGATTATGACAGTGATGACAAGGATTCAGAAAAAAAATATCATATGGCACGTATGTTGTGTACACAGTTCTCTAGTTCAATCTTTTCAGGATTTTGAGGCGAAAATGCAATTTTAGTACTTTAGTTTTCGATAATGTGTTTAAACATGATTTGTTCTGGAAGGAAGCTAAAATTGAATTACAATTTATAAATATAATGCACTGCAGTGTATCACAAAATAGTGCTTATATATGGCTTGTGTAAAGGCATATACATGTATATGCACTAGTTTGTAATAATTTATGAAACACATTTTAAGAATTATGAATAAATGTTATAATGAATTAATTGTACAGTAAAACCTGGTAAAGTGACCACCTCTGCACAGTAACCACTTTTAATAAATTGGTTTTAGCGTAGGCCTATACAATGTATGCTTTCCTTCATAAAAAATCGAAGGATAGTGACCACCTGCAAACATTGACAGAATGTTGCTATATATGTTGGGTGGTCACGTTTAGCAGGTTTTACGGTATATGCAAAAAGTATAATTGGCGTATAAGCAAGCCACACAATCTTATACAAATACAGAAATTTTCAAAATTCATAAAATACATTTTTAGTAGGCCATTAATTATGCAAACTATAACTAACACAGAATTTGCAATTGATGAACGAATAATATTTAAACGATTTTAAAATAATTTGCAAAGAAAACAATAACCCCCATGAAAGCTTGGTTTGCATCCTCATACATCATAAAAATATTAAATTTTGTTGTTGTTGAAACTTTGAGAGCAAAACATTAACAAAAAATCCATAGATGTAAAGGGTTACATGTGTGGTTGGGTCCAATTTCCAGGCTATTTCTTCATGTCTGATTACCTAGTTGCCCCAGACCCCCACTCGTGTCCTACATGTCCATCCCAGAAAACATTGGTGACCTGCATTTTTTTAAAAATGCGGCTCCTGTATGGACACTTGTCATTATCAATCATAAGTGCACAGAAGGTCCAATATATACGATGGGCTGACACACAGAGTGAAAAGAGTTACAAGGTTCGAGCCCACCCTAACATCTGTTTTCTATTTTCTTTCAAATTTAGGATTAGGCTTCCGTCATCATTATATTCTTATGAGAAGCAAGTGAGGCAAAAGAAAAAAATGCCATTTTTTTGGCCATTGACTACAACAAGTTGACAGATCACGTAAGTCTTAAGGCCAGACCTATATATAGAAAAAAATGAAATTATCATCTATTATACAGCCTATATAGTGCGAAATGGAATATAATAAGCAATGTAACGCCAGTTATGGAAAGAAGATGAGTAAAAAAATGGGTAAAAAAATGTCGAACAAGAGGGCTTGAACCCTTGCCTATGAAGAGGCCTTTTGACAAACTTTGACAATCATGAGCGAAATAAAATTCGATATGATAAAGGGGACACCAATCAGTCATTTTGGATATGAATCACGAGGCAATGATGCCGAACTTCTTTTCATGGGGTTATGTATTCTTTAGGCTTTTTACCCCTTTTTCTTGTATATTAGCCCAGGTTTATGCGCAAGGTCCCTTTAGGGTTACCTTGGAGGCTAAAAAACTAGGAAAAAAACGCCAATCAACCCTTCTCTACGAACATTTATCTCCCAATCCCTGTCATTTCGAAGATGGATTACACTGACCCAATTCAAACTCCGCCTCGTGTGCATATTAAATTAGGTTTATTTGCATAGGTCGTACGCTAGCTAACTAACCCCGTCTGCTCAAATAAAAATAAGTTGAGAAGTCATCATCATCCCAAGACACGATGCACTTTTCCAGATCAAATATTCAGAGGAAGAGCTTTTTATCAAATTGTAATAAACGTTGATAAAGCAGCGTAGCAGAATTTGCATTTCATTAAGGGAAAATATATGCAAACGTTATTAGCGTCGGTTCTGAATTTTCAATATTAAAAAACTGGAATTAATAAGGATTATTTCCAAGCACCACGAGTACATGCATAAGTAATGATATTCAACGTATGGGAAAAAAAACGATAATAAATGTTGGAAAGTGAAGCAAGCTAGCACACGACGCCCCCTTGATGAAAAATTAACGGTGATGCAATATAACGATATAAAATGTTTTGTAAAATGAAAAAGACCTAAAATACAATGCTTCGAAAACTCAGATTTTACTTGATGCTTATAACCACAAATCTGTATCAATTGTAAATTGGAGCAAAAATGATATGCAAATCAGAAGTACATGAATTGGAGGTAAAATTATGTCTGCAACTCATACATGTACTATTACTGTTTATACGAGCTCAGTGATCGAAAACCTAATATGCATATGCTATTCTGCCTGAAACAAGAATCTTCCAAACAAACCCATTGATCGCAACGTCATTGGGGGTGCCAAAAATTAAAGAAATGGATTCAACGATGCGCAATACCACAAAATTCTCTCTTAGACTCTTGGGATTATATCAAGCAGAATATATAAAGGTGACATTTTCTCTTGCAAGAAGCAATTTTTTTTTGTTTAACAAGAGAAAGCTGCATGGCCCATCAATCCTCGTTCATAATCTTACAACTGTCTATTGGGCAGTTAAATTTATTTTCTGTGGCCTTAAGCTGGAACATTTACGAGACACCAATTGTGCATTGCAGATGTTTATTGCAAGAAACTTGGCCGTTTTGTTTGCAATTTGTTTAGTGAATTTCTGTCCAAACTGCAATTGGAAATTATAAAGAAGGCGCCAGGACAGATACAGCCAACAGTCTGCGTATATTTTTGCTTTTAATGAAAGTCTCAGCATGTATCAAAGACATCAAAATCGACATAAAACTCATGTTAAACAAAGCAGAAGATGCGCAACAACAATTGCGATTAGATAGAAGTTTGGGGGTAAATAAATGTACTTCACGTACGATTAAACTTTTGACTTCCAACCAATAGGACTCACTCCCAAAAATCAAGAATTTTGCATGAAATTACATTACGTACAATTTAATTTGCATTTTGGACAAGTTAATGCAATCCTTTTATCTGCAGCTCTGATAGATACTATTCCATTAAGTAGGAATAAAATGCCAGCAGAGCAATGGCTGAAATAAGATTTTTTTATCATTAATCCATTCGACTGCTTTTTTTTTTCGTATTTTTTCTTCAAGGAAATTTCACTATAGCAAGAATCAATAACATCAAACAAATTCGTTATGTTATATAACTAAACTACATTGACTAATTTTTAATCATTAAAATATATACTCATTAACAATGAGGATTTTATTTTTATAGTCTTCGATGTCTATAGCTCTTTAAAATGTTATTATATAAAACAGATGATAGCATTTTGATCATAACATGTTACTTCATAAAAATTCCACCAAACGTATTTTTGAAAAAGCATTGTGGTACATGGCATTTTTCTATTTTCAAGAATTGGAGTATGTTAGATGGCATCAAATGTAGCAAGAATGAAAAATGGTTAACATGAAAACATGCAATACATAATATCAAACAGCATAATATAAAACAGCAGAATCAAAATAAATAACGTTTATATAGTATTTTTGTTATAGAAAAATGTAATCTTACTACACAACCTCGTGTAAAATATAAAAAATAATACAAGTCATAATCCAAATATCGTTTTTAATTACGTTCTGATTTGAGTATATATACAAACCAAAAATTTCAGTTTACCGAGTGCATTGGGACCACAGATGTACTTAGAATGAAATGAACCGAATAATATTGCCTTGCTAATTTCTTTAAGATTAATTTGCTAATAGGTTAAAACTGGTGAATATTTTTTACAAGAAAAACGTTGCCCTTAATAATTAACTTGATGATAATAAACAAGCTCAGAATTAACTAGAATTCGTACACGTAATATCTTTAGCTGGTTCACGATTTAAAAAAAAAAAAACTAATTGTGTATCTATAAACACAGATTGCCTCTATACTTTTTTTAAAATTATTTATTTATCTCAATAAATAATATAATTGTATTTTATAGTAGATGTCTACCTCTTGCAAATTGAAATTCAATATAGAAGATTGTTCGTAATACAACATCATATTTACATGTACATTATCTGCATTATAAATGTATACATGTATATCAGCATAAATTGTTTGACTAATTTGGTCAAATTTAAAGCATATACCAATATAGGTATGCACCTATGTGTAAGATAATTTAAGTTAACCTTTGTTGTATAAGAATCAGAATGTTCGTATTTGCTTCAATGGTCTCCTATATATTAATACCCACATTTAATTAACATTATAGAAAAAATAATTTCATGATATCCATATATGAAATCCATATGAAAACGTAAACTTTTAAACAAGGCATTCGTTTGTCATTTTATTGTACTTTCAATACCTACATTGGAGATAAAATTTCCCAATGCACGTAGAAGCATTCAATCGCCGTCTATTTCACGTTGGTATTAAAAAAAAAAAACTAAATCAAATCTCAAGATATTCCAGAATCAAGCATCATCATCAGACAGCTTTTTCATATCAGATAAAATATTTTAATTCAAAATCACTCGGAATGGAGCTCACAGCATGCAATTTTCAAACGTTAGTTCCTATATGGGTCTACATAATTACGTCAAAATAATTCCATTGAAAAAAAAAAACCCGATTCATTCCTAGGCAGAGAATTTCATTAAACGACAAAAATATGGCACTCATTCAAGAAAGCTTCTTTGACTAAAGCTCCCTTTTTGTTTTCAACCCAAATGATGGAGGACACATAAAAAGACGTTTGCATTCGATTAATGAGGGAACCAAAAAACATTGAAGCTTTTGTTCGCACAATTGGCGAAAGGGAATATCTCCAATAATGACTAGAAGAAAAAAAAATTATAAAAATGGGCGCAGGGCCATATTCGATGAGAGGAGACCAATCAATAACCCCGCCTTTAGTCCTAGTCAATCACAGTGACGTCACAGGGATTCGATCCAATCCCTAGGCAAATATGGAGTCTCTCTAATCAATGATAGGCTTAAATAAAGAGGAAAGGCGGATTAAAAATTGTAACCCTTTGGGTCCCTTCGAATAATTTCAGGGGATCTCATAATCTCCCCCTCCCTTCCTATAATAACATTTTATTCATTGACGAGTATTGACGCGTGAAGCCCCAAAAAAAAAAACGATGGCAGCGCTTCCTAGGGGCTGCTTTTTGCATGGCAGTGAACCTTAGGAACAAAGAAAAAAGATGGGAAAAATCAAAACCTCACAAGCACCAATTTAAATGAAGGGGGTGGTAGGGATGACTAGGAGAGACAAAGATTCGAAAAAAAAGCTTCCTTGGGTGCTTGCTACACCCACGGGTCAACCCCTGCAAATGTGGCAACAAAGAATTTAAAAAAATAAATGTTGGATGTACATGCTTAAATATTGCAAATGTTGGCTGACTTTAGGACAGTTTAAAAAAACAACAACTGGAATACGTACAGTATGAGCAATATTGCTATTTTATCTTAAAAATATACTACAATACTTGCTGGAATACGTACAGTATGAGCAATATTACCATTTTAACTAAAAAAATATACTGCATCACTTGCTGGAATACGTACAGTATATGAGCATTATTACTATTTTATCTAAAAAATATAATGCATTACTTGCTGGAATACAGTATAGGGCCTAAACTAATATCTTGCTAATACACCATTTTTCTATAAATAAATGTGTTAGTGTTCAAAACTTTACATTTGAAATTTGTTTGATTGATAATGAAATGTACAACTTGCATAGACATCATACAAATTAATTACATGAACACTTTATATACCTAACCTGAAAACCAGAATGCCTTTGTACTATCCCCGAAAAATATTAATGTATATAAGACGTATATATATGTATATAAATAAAGCATTATAATTTCAAAATGTCCCAAGTTGATTCTGCCTTGAATTAATTTAGCGCATTTCTTCTTAAATTAGGTAATGTCTGCATTTTCATAAAATGAATGTCAATAAAATTATGATAAAAATATAAAAAAAGCACTGATGGGCCGATATATATATATATATCATATAAACTGTTAAGGAAATTTACTTTCCCTTAATTGCTTTTTGTACTTACATAAGAATATACGTTTAATTGAAAAAATAGTCACAACGGAATTCCAATATTAGCTTTTAATTCATTTGGGAATTTAGCCCTGCTGTATTTATTTTACTAGCGTAATTAAAGTCTATGTGTTGGAGCGGATAATGATAAAATACACGTTAATTGCCAAATAATGAATAGTTAATACGAAGAAAAGCAATTGCATGCGGAGGTAAAGTTTTAATATAGAAAACATTTAGAAACTCCTTTGCATGCATTAATGAATGCATGCAATGCATTTTATATTGATTGCAACGATGAAATTATATTCTTCCACAAAATGAGTTAAGTTAAAAAAAAATTCACGAATTTTAATTTAAGGGAAAATGAAATTATTCGTGGCACATCATTACTTTGCAGTAGTCTCGACGAAAACTTTTTCCTAACTATGGCCTACCTACTGCATATATCCGATTAGGTTAACTGCAATTATATAGCCTATTCATAAAAAAATATATTTTTAAGAGCAACTATACTGTTGTTATGAAATATTTATGAACAGAAAGCCAAATAATTTTAACCTTTCATCTTAAAAAAAGGAAACTTGAACATTTTCGATACATATCTTTAACGAGCAAATTTTCATTATACAATTTCATTATTTACAACGAACTATATAACAAAAAGAACACGTTTGTGAATAATATATAGTAAAACGGGTTGCACAAATGTAATACGTTCTACAAAACCTTATTATACAAAGCGTTATTTAGCATAAAACCCAGCATAAAAATGAACTATGGTTAATTATTTATAATTAATGTAAGTTTAATCTAAACAGTGTATAAAATTAAAATATATAGATGGCATTATATCCGTGGCTTCAAAAGTTGCAAACAATGTTAATGTTTGAGGTCATGAAATTCCCATTATAAAAGTGCCGCTATTTTAATTTATGAAATGTTGTAGACCCAACGTAAGATTAAAGCAAGAGGGACGGACATTGAGGCCATCAACTCATTGTCCAGTGCCAGGCCTCTCCATTTCAAAGCATCATTCCATGTCCAGCAAAGTAACATAAAGCTCAAGAGTCCCCTTTCATAAATCCATCTGAGAAAGCTAGGCAGCCCAGTAGTGGTTCTTTCAATGAAATAAATAATAATAATATACATAAGCAATAAAAACTGCAAGCCCATTTTCATAATAACAAAACGAAATTTTCCACTAGTAAAAATTATGATAATTACATTCATAAATAAGGACGACAGAAATGACACTAAATTATGGTAGACACACTGACTATTGTTTGAAAGAAAACTTAGTAGACATGGAACAATGTTGTCGGTTACATCACACACAAATAAAATGGGCACACAGAGCCTGAAGGGGGAACAGATTTTCATGGCCAAAAAAGGGTTGCTATTAAATATGTGCACGAAAGCACCTACATGGTCACAATATGGCGTCTGCTGACCTCTGCCATAGAAGCCACGATTTTAAGGGGGAGGGGTAATGGGCTACAATTTTGACAAATTTGTCTTAAAGGAAAACTACTTCTCTATTAAATAATATGTCAGAAATACATGTATGTATACGTAAGATTCATTCAAATCATTATAATCCCACATGTACATGGAAGTTCTCAGAAACACGTAATTTGCAATTCACCCAATCTTGTCTCTTTTTTGCAAGCACTTAAAAACAGGGGTTCTTTTAAACTTAATTTTTATTCCAAAGTAACAGTGCCTTACGTTTCTAAAACGCGAGGGGATTTTGGGAGCAACTTATGTGCTGCAAATTGATCAAAATGGAGATGTTCAACTATACAACTGCATATAAATGTACATGTAGATTTTCACGATAACATTACACACGAAAACTCACCAATGCTTTAAAATAGTTTTATTTACTCAATGATAAAAGCATACCAACATTAGATGTGCTCACCATGCGAAAATTATCGCATTTTTAGCTAAATTACGCTAAGTTCGTAGTGATGGAGACTGAGAGGAGCTAATTTCCTGTTTGACAGACAAAAAACGATATGGCTGCCTACACTTTATTACATTTGTTGTGTAATTAAAGCTAATAGATGAAGCGCCATTACAACACAATCATTGGCATAATCACAAGCTCGGACAGTCCACTCAAGCCTCCGTCAACTAAGCAAAAACTTATTTTAGGAATAGGGTGAGTAAGGGTACAGCGTGGGCGCATGAAATAGCATAAGGCATGGCATGATCTGAAATGCAGCATTACAATTGATCAATCTGAAATTCCCGCCATCAGGAAACCAATCGAACGCTGTATTTCACACCATGCCATGCATACATGCTATTCCATGCTCCACGCTGTTATTCGGCATAGCATGTTGAAAGGCATTATCTTAAATTCAGCATTCAGATTACCCAATCGGAATGCTGCATTCAGATCATGCCATGCTTCATGTTATTTCATGCCCCCAAACTGTTTTTACCCTAAGTTGCCGTGAGAGAGTAACTATTATATAAAATACCATTGGGTATATGTATAAAGGTGAAGATGTAATTCGTGTACACGTGTAATATTTCGATTTAAGAATTGAGATATTATATGGAAAATTCAATGCAGTTAATATTTTCTTTGTTTGGTAAATAAGAAAAAAATTACTTTCATACCATTTACATGTATATAAAAGCTAACGTTTGGCAATTCGTTTTCAAATATACTCTGAATATATACAGAATAAACACGTAACTTTTCGGTGAAACCCTCTTTAATTGTAATTATTCGTCCCTATATATAATAATATCCAATAATACTCCCTAAACGTCTAATTCAGTGAATTAGGAAGGCAAATTAAAAGTCGTTAATAAAATCTGCGTGTATAGAAAGCGTACGAGAAGAAAAGTCTATAACAAGAATATCGCCAATGGCTGTTAAGAAAAACGTTTTAAAAAAACGTCGAGTCTAAATTAAATAAAGGCTCCCATTGATTGCTAATAAATGTGAAATTCATTGAGACGGATTCACTTTCCATTAAAAACAAATTATATAATAGACAAAGCAAAGAAGCTCGTGAAAAACTAAGGTTATATTGAAAATTCCGGTTTCTATAATAGGTATTTTGGCATATAGACCATATAGATATATTTATTTTATTAGTTGCATAAAGAGACGATGTAATAGGTGAACCTGAATATAATGAAAACACAAAATAAAAATTGTTTGTAGATGGTAGCTAACATCAGGATGTCAACAAATATATTAAAGAAAAATCAAAGACCTCGACTGCATGCAATTAAATAAGCATAGTATTACTTCAAATCCTTTTAAAGATCGAAGTATTAGAATAGCGCCAAATTAATTACAGAATCTAAGCTTCCACGACGTAAACAAATTCCATTGTTGAAATACTATAACAGTTTAGCACTTGGTTGTTATTCATATGCTGCAATTGCATCAATCTAAAAGACTGACAGTATTAATATGACACCATCTTTAACATGAAGTTTTTTCTCAGTGAACATGTATCAATTTTTCTCATTGTGTGCATGGTGGAAAATTATAAAAAATACTAGCAGAATTTCAAAAGCAATCTTTCAAATGACGAAATGTGCTAGGTCAATTTTGTGTTTGCTGCAACCATATATATATACAAAAACATGCAAACGATAGCCTACTCTCAAACCTAAAGTTATTAGCCATTACAAATTTTGAATAACACAATTCGATGTGTATAAAACATGTATCAATTTTATTTAACAATTTCTCTCGTTGAGTTAACTACTTTATTGCATATGCATATTGCAGACAAGATTAGGTTATTTCCAATTCCTATATGGTTGTGCAAGGCAAACAAACGTGCTGTACATACATGCACATGTATTCATTAGAAAAAAAAATGCTTAAGCAACGAAAAAATGAAATTAAAAGTAGATACCAAAGAAAAGAATATTTAAAAACATTCAGCATTCATTCAGCCGTAGAATGGCCAAAAATTCAGTATTGTTTGCCAAACGATTTTTCTTATTTCAATTTGCCTAAACAAATTCTCATTTTTTTTTCTTCAAAGCGAAATGCACGCATGCTATGCATAAACATGCATGTAAATTCGTTATATCAATTTCACCATAAGCTACATTCAAGTAGAAACTAGATTTGAAATAAAAGCATCGTTATTTTTTCGACCCAACGAAAATTAAGCATATTTTCGTCTTTCGGCTCTGAAATGCATATACTAACAGGTATAAGAAGGCATGAATAATTTACTTTGATATTAGATTTGCTCTCAAAAATTAAGTTTTTGCATCTTTAGGATACGAGTTTACCATGCACACAAGCTTCTTAATAAAACAGAGAGAAAAAAGAAGCTTTATTCCACTTTGTATAAAATTCTTCTTTGTGTGAGTGTGTATCTCTGAAAGAGCATGCAGATAAAAGATAATTTTTCAAATGCGTGTTAGGAATGAAAGTTGAAATATAGTAATCTAATAAATCTTTATATTCGCACGCTGGAATTTTCAGCTGTAGTAATCACATCTCTTAACAAAATAACACTGAGCATATTTGGACAAGAGGCAAAATGAATCAATACAAACATCACCAAATTTAAAATTTCCCATAACTAAAAACTAAGTATATGAATAATAATAACAATAAAATCTATTGTTATTGATACAAAATTATATTATGAAATACATGTATATAGCTTAACTGGCTCAACTGACGATAACTTGATTTATCACTATGCATGAAATGGTACCCAAGAAACGAATAAAAATCATAAATACAGTATATATAAATTCAATTGTACAAATTACATTAATATTTTTTTGAAAAACTGCCTTTTAGCACAATGCTTTAACGACTGATCAAGACGGTATCACGTGACGTTCGTAACAGCAATTGTGCAGCCAAATTTAGTTAAATAGAATCAACTACTAGTATATACAAGCTTAGTTTCTGAATACTTTTGAATTGATTAATACATTTTTCGTATAAGCTGTCACAATGACGTAATTGCTTATTTGTAAATATATAATAACTGATGTCACGTGATGATGAATATTTGGCAAAGTAAAGCTACATGACAATTAAAATTATTAAAGTAAATACTTATATTACACTAAAACTCACAGGCGCCATGTTAACTGAATAAAACTGTAAAGTCCTTTATTGTATAATTATTAAAATGAACGCATTTAAAATAGCAGTTAACTTTAATAACAAACCGTTATAATCTGAATAAAATTATTGGTACATTTTAAGAAAGCAATGCGCTGATGTGGAATAGCATTTAATACCAGATAGTATTAAAAAGTGGAAGGGAATATCCCATTCGCAATTTTAAAGCTAAAACGAAAACTGTCTCTACTCCATGTATTCATGTATAGACGCGTGCATTTCATCCCAGATTCAATTTGTACAGTGAACTTCAAAGCTATCACGATTAATTTAATTGATTTCAACAAATTACTTCTACTGACTTTATTTACAGAAGTAGCATTAATCAAAATCACTGTTAATTACAACTGAGATCTATTGAAGTGTCACGGGTAGATATCAGCATGTTGGTTTACCAAGGACCCTAAAGCTCGAAACTGCGTAAAAAACTATACTAGGGAAATTATCAATATTAAGCAAACATGAAAAATACGGTGATTAAGGTTCAGAACACTATATACACTTACTATAGTGCAAATTGGCCCAAGCTAATATATGTTGCCCTCTATCTAACTGCATACGATTTGATATGGCTTGCAATCCTTTGAATGTATAGTGTGGAATGACAAGAGTCCGATAAAAAAAACATGAGCACTGCATGGTGCCCTTATATACAGCGCGCAAAAAATCAACTAAATACCCTACTTCAAGTATAAGTGAGGTAATTTAAACCAACCTGGTTCAATATCTACTTTGCATTGTGACTTGTAGATAACATAAGTTAAATTACCAACCATTACGTGCAATGAGATCAAAGAGATTTATAAACCATTGCAAAATGTTGAAAATCATGACAACGATTTTTAAAAAATAACGTTAAAAACCGTGCACGTACCAGTTTCGAATTAAAAATTGCACGAATTAACTTTACGAGATTGGTTATTTACAACTTTTTCAGATTAAATATATTAAATTTAAAGGTTGATACAAACATAAGCTAAGATTCATTCAAAACAAATAGAATTTCCTTTGTTTTCACTTAAAACAAATCAACAAAATATATGAAAAATTAAAAACAAAACATTGAACCGTTGAAAAGAGTAAATAATTTAGTATACGTACACTTGTAGTTTATTATTATTTTAACATACACTTGTAGTTTATTATTATTTTAACAGACATCAATTTGATGCATAGATCAATTTCAAATTTTCATAAAATATGGATTACAGTCCATAAACATGTGTTACTGTAGTTACCTATTTGTTTCAGAAAGATAAAACTGCAGCAAAAAAAACGGCATGGAAACACAATTTTATAATATGTTCCAAACAACTGCGGTTAATTGATAACCATTCAAAATAAATACATATTAACATTAGTATAACTAATATGACCGATAGTATACAGCTATAACCCACTAGTTTAAAAAACAATTATAAGAGGAATGATCCTTTATATTTCCGCATTCCACAATTTTAAATAATTTAGTATAGATACAACACGTTATATTTACGTGCACTTTCTATATAATGCATTGTTTCACTGGAAACGATGCCATACAATCAATTATTAAAATACATTAAATATATATGGAGGTTGGGGCAACCAGCCATACGCTAACAGTCCATGAGACCCTGATTAATATATGAACAATTAAGGCCTATTTTTAAAAGTGCGTGCTAAGCATGAAAGAACCATACACGGATGCATGCCCTTAGTGCATTGCCATAGCTGCCTTATTCGAGTTGGTTGAAAAAAATGACAAAAAATATGCCAACCTTTAGATGTGCTTAGATTTAAATGCATAAGTTCCTAATTGCAATTAACTTGTCGTCACTAGAATAATATTTAATTAAAATTTAAAAAATCAAACTCAAGAAAAAAACATAACTGAATTATAAATCAGAGTGCAAAGAACCGTATACAGTTTAAGGGAAAAAAAATACCCAAGAAAGAAACGGAATTACAAGAGTCGAGTCTAAGTGTCTAATTAATTATATCATTAATTTAAAATGATAATTTCCTCTAATTATCAACAGAGGGGTAATTTTGAGGGAAACGTACATGGGTAAAAAGGTATATAAAAGAACCACAAGTGATACGCTTTTTGGCCACTCAGGCTTTACTACGGAAATGTTATTGGATGTTAAACTAGGCAAATTTAAAATTGTAATGAAAGCCGCTGTTTTATAAAAAAATGCTTTTCCGAATTCTTATAAAAAACCTACAAAACTAATCGAAATTTTTTAATAAAAAAATGGCTTAAAAAACTTCCCTTTATCTTAATCTCTATAAAACCTGCACGAATGGTTAATAATGAAAACAGTAAAATGTGTTATATATAACACATGATAATACAAAATTCTGAATGTAAACAGTATGCAGGACTACGAATAATAACATTCAACCAACTAATTAAAATTTGGATTGATTAACGATAAAAAAAACCGAAAATATAATGTTGATAATCTAAAATCAAACATTATTTGTTTAAAATGTGCACATTAATATTAACATAAAACAAAATTCTAAAAATATGAAATCAAAAATGTATAAGCTTATATATATATATATATATTTAATCAGTAAAATGTGAGACAACATGCCCATTTATGCAAATTGTTAAAATCTATGCTGTGCACTGAATATTGTTAAAATATTTATAATTCAAATTATTAAATATTTTATTCAAAGGGCATATTACGCATGCAAGCGAAATTAGTAAAATAAAATAAAACAGCTAATTATTTATAATGCAAATAATCATATATTAGAGGAAAAAAATCTATAACTATGCGTTAACGGAGTATAATTAAATGGGCTAAAATTCGCATAAAAATGCAGTTCTCACGTTATTGGTTAAATTAGCAAAACGCTCCATTTGCATGTTACATGTACCCAAAACGAATAGCAATAATAATAATAATAACCCACGACGTTATTAATAATAACAATGGAAAGTAATCAGTTTCAAAACAGTCGTAAAAATTTCTGAATATTCGTATGAATTTTTTTCGTGTTATCCATTAAGAAACAAAATCAAGAACCAGGTAATTAATAAACAGGAAAAATTTGTTTCCAAACCAAATTAATATTTTAAAATTGCAAAATAACAAAGCGATTGATTGAGGCGATGCACGCATGCAAACCCAAAGAGTTATGAGGACCAAAAAGAAAAATCAAGATAAAAAAAAAAAAAAAAAATGGACCTACTATGCATGGGCTAAAGGTGGCGATAAATAACCAAAATCCAGAAGGTTTCCACCCGGTGGAAATTGCACAGTCATTTTTCGTAGAATTTTTTGTTCAAAGAAAAAATCTACCCCGGCATCTATTCGTGGTTGAGAGATAAAAAAGGCGTCCACAAAAGTGGTCCCACCGTAAGTTACCTCAGCCCCCACTCGGTGGGGGGAGGGGGGGTTAGGAGACAATGCTGCTTACGTCACGACAACAAAAACAACAACAGGAACAACCAGAAACCAACACTGGTCCTAACGGACTTCATTGGTTAGGAAGTAGCGTTGTTGTGACCAGTGCCTTGGGAAACACAACCCAGAAAGCTCTTGCCCAAGCTGGCAGCAAGCAATGGGCCTATAGGTACAAAAAAAAACAAGTAAAAAAACAGGATGCAGAACCCTCCAAACAAAAAAGGGGTAAAAAAGTGGCATAGCAAACAAGCTGGAGGGTAGCCAAACAAGTTTGCACCTTACGAAGAAGAAAACCAGCACCCAGGGCTGAGAACCTAGTCTGAGGCCGTAGTCCCCTGGGGACATTGGAAGGGGTGGGATGAAAAAGTATTTCTTGGGGGGTTATGACAGGGTAGGGGCAAGTGAAAGGTTTACTAGGGTTGTCATCACTGGCTCTAGGGAGGATGACAGCTAAAAGCGGCAGGGAAGGGTTGAATGGCTGCATTTTTTTAAAACTAAAAGGGTTAAGACCATCCACAACATTGCTTTTTATCACCTATATATAGCCCTGGTGACCATTTCCATCCCCTGCCTCCATACCGAGTCTGCGCACTGCATTTAGTCATGCTTTTCGGTTTTAGCAGGACACATGAAAGATTGCAATAGGGGTTTGCATACATTAACTAGCCTGGGCTTATTTAGAACTTTGGATACAGACTGCAACCTGATCAAAAATGTCTGACGTTTTTCAATGGAGCCAGACATTCGAATACGTTTCAGCAATGTACTATAGTTAACCATAGCTTAAACCCCATTCATCATGATGCAATTGCCATAATATAGCCTGCTAATATTAATTTAGCATGTGGAATTAATTCATGTTTGAAGCAAGTAACCATTTTTATGGGCATCTTCCTTGTTATGCATAATGTGTCCATTGAAAGCATATAATGCGACTTCCAAGAAATTAAAACGGCATCTCTTACATAATAATATTCCTCGTGTATTATTTAATAGCTTTAATAGCTTTGGAAGTGGGCTATAATTGCTCGTATATACTGTATTGAAACTACAGCAAACCTCTGCATTGGAAAAATGAAATGCTAAAAGCTGTAACACAATAGCAAAAATAGGAAATTGCAGGCAATTCCCCCATTCTCTTAAAAAGTAAGTATGGGGAACCTTGTTAAATTTCTTGGGGGAATATCCCAAATCTCGTTCCAGAAAATATATGAACGTTTAATAAAATCATCAGCACCTGATATTTCATCAATTCTTTTTCCTGCACAAAACCAACGATATCAACACAGTCTTGAAACGAAGCCACCGAAATAAAGATGACAGATTTCTTTAAGTTAATCAGTGAACCGCATGATGGGATTTAAAATAAATCAATTGAGGCGAGGTTAGCTAGCTACATTTGCATATTGCATTGTATGTTCAAACACACTAAACTTCTAACTGATGAAGATCATTTTGATTTAGAAAAAATATGCAACTAGATTTATGCACACATTATCTTCGACCATTTTCAATATTTCAAATAAACAATTTCATTATAAAAAACGTAAAGACGACTTCATCACCAATAAAAAATAAAAGTAGTTATAGGCTAGCTGCAGATTAAGAAAAATAGGTGGTATCAGGAATAAATCAATTTTTTTTAAATCAGCAAAAAATGGGTTTTGCCACCACTAACTACTAATAAGTGAGAATTCTTAACGATAGTGACAAAACAACGATTCATCAACGATTTATTAAAAATTTAATTCTAACCCATGATGACATAATGGCTTGAATCATAATGTTATGAAACTTAGTTTAACAGTGGATTTTTTTCTGAAAAAAATTGTTTCAAACCTACAAAAAAAAATTTAAACTACAAAATTTAATTAATTAGGATCCATAATGTGACGATTTGACATTGTAACGAATTTAAGTTTAATAATTTTTTTGCACATGAAAGTATAGCTTAAAATTTCAGGTACAACTGTACGTTCGTTGAAAGTACCATGTAACTCCAATAAACTACCCACATAAGAGACCTGAAAATAGTTGGCGCCATCTTATAGGGTATACCTATCATCGTTTAGAAATATTTTCACACGTAGTGAGAATTTTCAATTCGCAAGCAGTAAAATTCTTGAGTAAAAAAAAACCCATGAAAAAACGCCAACTACACAACATGGTATTTAAGACAAAAAATTGCACGGGTCCTCGTAATTACAAAAATTGAGCTATAATAGCTCACTCATTCCCTTCACACCGCTTACAAAAATAAAATATAGGACCACAGCCCATTGGCCTACAGAACATGAATTTCACGGATTTAGCTCAACGTTTTCGGTGAAGTAACCTTAGTGGAAAGAACGGCATTCAAAAGTTTACCAAAAACCAAACCGATTTTTTGCAAGTCAAGTCACTATTTCAATCAATTTTTTTACCCACAGTTTTCAAAGGATTCTCCAGACGGTAGGCTTAAGACACCTTTGTGCATTTTTTTATGATAAGAAAAAAATGAGTATTTTTATATGCCTGGCAAACTGGCAAAAGCGTAAAAAATTGGAAATTATAGGGAATCGATTATTTCCTATTTTCGAACGCCGATATCTAGGCTATGTATGCCATACTCTGGTGCAATTTCTGGGAAAAAATGTGAATAAGCATTTCTGTTTAAAAAAAACGCAAGAGAACCTATAAGGCCAAAGAAAAAAGAATATAAATTATACAATAATAATTAATATCATCTCAAGCCACTGTCAATATTGCAAACAATAGAGAAAATGTACAGATTATTTTAAGGTGTATTTATAGCTATCCAGCAACAAACAATAGGACATTTAAGAAAAATGACAATTATAGTGGATAGTAAGCTTATAACAATATTTTGAGTGTATACAGTATACACGTATACCCAGATTTGATCACCCTATATATTTTCATTTATCCTCAGATTTTAATATCGTATATAGTGCCATTTATATCCTCATAATTAGCATAGATTATATGTGTTGTATTAAAATGTATTTCTATATTATGCGTTGCACATTTATAAATATATTTCCTTTGTTAATTGTAACTCGGTGCTGATACCAAGAAATTTGACAATTTACTTTTCTTTAATCGTGTGTATGAAAACTAACATTTTTGCCCATCAAATATGCACGTCCATTTACAGTAATATTTATTATTGTAACAGTGAGTTTCTGTTAAATTCAAATACAACTACAAACATTTAAAAATTGTAAAGGTTGTTTTGCATATTTTGCATGGGTACATTTTAATATTTACAAGAAATTGAACTTGGTATTATTATAAAATTAATACGATTAATTCCTTATCAGATTTGATGCCCCAATTTCAACTTAATTATTAAAAAAATTGATTAAAGACTGCCCATAATGTATTCACTGTGGGCCATGCACAGGCAATTAACATGTATACAAGCAGTTCAATTTTCAATGTCTCAAGATTTAATTAGAAATTCTTTCGTGGTTATCAGACACATCACTTACATAAGTTTTGTCTGTGTTTTGCATTTGCTATTTATGAATTCGTTTGGCAACAAAAACATGGCCGACTTTTTCTCATGTTTATAGCAATAAACCTGGATCAGTAGCAAAGACTCGTTTATGAGAGCCAGCGTCTTTGGTATACATTTATTTGTCACAGATTGGGGCTAGCCAAATATACACGTTCTCACAAACGGCAAAATATCTTTATTAAATGTCATTGAAAACGAAACCGTGCAGTAATTCAGCAATACAGGGCTGCCAACTCAATTTTTCAGGGTAGTAAAGGGGGCTTATTTGATGATAAAATCAAACCTAATAAAAACTGAAAAGCCCAGCTTCAAAAAATAAGCAATTTTACGATGCTATGCCATATTAAAGAAAAAAAGCTATATAGGATTGAAAGCAATACCGATTATCCCTAGACGTCGAATCGCTGTACATATAAAGGCTGGGAAGGGGTAGAACCCGGGTTCACTAATAAAACACCATTGTGGGATCAGGGTTATATTTATCCTGCAGTTATGCTTGTTAAAGTCGACATGGTTAAGCCAATCGTTAAAATCTTTTCAGCCAGTTTCACCATTCAAATACTCGGTCTGATTCGAAACCCAAGTTCAAGAAAGTGGACCCAGGCCATAAACAGAGCCCTCCGATGCTAATCTTTTAAAAGGCCCACAAATTTTAATTCGGCCAAAAGTTGTATACAGAGTACACACGCATATATTAGCCGAATTTTAACGAGCCCAGCAGCTCATTCAAAGCAAAAATAATCTAACCCGTTCTGTCTCATGAACCCGGGGTCCATGGGACTTATCTGCCTTTCATTTGAATACGAATGGTGGAGTTGCCTAGGGGAAGAGGACCCGTCCTATAGCTTTTTCTAAGACCCTATTTGTTTGTCTGGAAAACAAGTCGGGGAGCCCCGAAACCATGGGTCCCTTCCCATGCATGCAGTCTGTATACATTAAAAGGGGCAGCCTCCATATAGTGGGCGTCCATAAACACAACATGCGCGACGCTGGAAATCTGTTTTGTTGTGCTAAGGCCCTATATTTAGACGTTTTTTTAAAAAAAAAACCTGAATTACAGTGGTAATCATTCGTGCATTTAATTGCACAGTATAATCAAACATAATTTACCAAACAAAGATGTTTGGGTGAATCATGTGTTGAAATATTATATATCTTGTATAGAAATTTGAAAACGTTTCGTTATGAATCATTACATGCAGTGTTGGGTCCTTTAATTACATAGATAAATATACATCTAAAACCAATAGGGCATATATACAGTATATATCTGTTTGAAATTTGTTTGTGTTTTAATGGATTTACTTAAAAACCTAATAGATTAATGCCTTGCATAAAGGACCCATGTTATACGTACACATTCGACATGTACTGTATATATATATACAGACCATGTCATAGGAGATGCAAGCGGCATATATTAAAAATAATTTAGCTCATAATAAATATAGATGATTTTAGTGCAATGGACCCTAAACACTTGATGTTGGTCCCTATATTTCGTCGCTTGCATTCATGCCCAAGATGGAGAGGCTGAAAAACATAGGCCTACAAACAGGCGTGGGGAAACGTCATGCATCACGGCGTATAGCTCGACCTAGGGACCTCGAAAGCAGTCCTAAACACATGGCCAAGGCGACCAAAATGTGAAAGGAAGCAAAAGGGGTAAACACTAAGGACAGAAAGGGGTTCAGACTAGAATAACCCGTTCGTCTCTGACAAATCCACGCCCAACAACAATGTATTTGGAGGTTGTTTGTATGCGTGCGAAATATGGGGACAAACCGAACATATTTTCAAGGTAGACCCAAAGCATGCATGCATGCAAGGAGGAGGGGACCAAGAACGCGGATAAAAAGACAATGCAATCCACCGAGGTCTAAGAACCAACTCCCCTTCAGAAAAAACTGCCTATTTATTAAAAGATGGTGGATGCATGGCCCGAAAAGAAGAATTGAATGGCAACGGTCACAAAAAACGAGGAGGAAAAAATACCTCAAAACCCTTTCTTGAAACGATTCTTGGCAAGGGGTCCTCATCCGGGTGCAAAACGAAAAAGAAAAAACACCGGGGCCAACGAGACCAATAACAACAATTCTGCAAGTGGGTTTAGGGTCCATGAGCAGAAAAAAAACCAGGGCCAAGTGCGAATCGAAAAAAAGTGGCAGACTGAAACAAGTTCTATAATAACAATTTAGCAAGTGGGTCCACCCTGTTTCGCAACCCAGACATTTTGCCCCCCCCCCTCGTCTTGGAGCATAAGGATGATGAGCATCACCAGATCGATACCTGGTCCCAGAAACGGATTAAAAATGCAACTTTAAGCCTCGCTGCCATGCAGTTAAGCCTAAACTCGATATTGGAGAATTTTCAAGCTATGGATTCACCACCCGTTTCCAGAACGGTCAACTGCCTTAGCCTCAAGGTGCTGTCACATCATGTGTTTATGCAGACACGGACAAATTCAACCTTAGGGTCAATAGAACTTTTGATTGTATGGTTACGGAGGATTATTTTGGTGCAACTCTGGATTACAGTCACCACAATCAATCGCGATGGTCAAGCCCGATAGCCGTTCAATAACTGCAATGCCATCGAGATGGCATTTCGTCCAGCATCGTATCAAGACAAGGACGGTCTTGGGAGTGTCATGCGCCACCGTGCCAAACAAGCGGATTGTGCGGCACGTAAAAGTGCCCTAAACGCGGTGCGTCTCTCAGCGGACAGTCTCGTAAACAGAAACCGGAGGAAATAGGAACAAGTAAGCAGAGCCTACAGAAAGGCCAAAACGGGAGGAAAAATATTTGTATAAAAAAAAAAAAATTACAACACCACCATGAAACGACCGGAATTGCCTCGGTGGAACGCCCATCGGAGCCACACGCGGCGTCGCCACCTCTTTAACGTGTTGTCGTGTTGCGGGCATGCGCGGACCAAGGATGCCAGTTTCCGATGGAAAAATTAAAAAAAAAAGCCCAGAAGGCGGAAAGGGGGGGGTGGGGATTACGTAAACACAACACGTGTGGACAGTGGACCAAAACAAAAATGGCGGCAAAAAGGAAGACGGAAGTGCGCGTGCTTGTAGGAGGAGGAGGAGGAGAAGGAGGTTTGAAAAACTGGACACACCGAGTTGTTACATACCACGTGGGCTTTGGCCGCCTCCAGGTTGGACGCCGCAGACGCCGAGTTGTTGATGGACGAGGCCGAATTGGCCGAAGTCGTCGTAGTGACCACGTTAGCCAGGGCCAGGGCAGGTCTGGGCATGCCCGAAAACTCGCTGGACACCATGGACTGCTGCTGCTGCTGGTGGACAACGGCATTTTCGTCCGGACTGTTCTCGTGTTGCTGCTGTTGGTGATGGTTGTTGTTGTTGTGCTGTTGTTGTTGTTGTTGCTGCTGTTGCTGCTGCTGCATGCTTCTTGCCATCAGCAGCATGCGTTCTCGCTCGCCATTGGACGGTTGCATGCCGTCTCCGGCGCTTGACCGACAGTGCAAGTTGAGCCCACCCCCGCCATGGGACAGCAGGCTCCACTTTTTAGTCAGTGCCGTGGTGAGTGCCGAGGTCGCCACTTTGGAATGGGGTTTGATTGAAAACCGGAAGTTGGCAAAAACAAAACAAAAAAAAAAACGGCGATGAACCTACCGGTCGCAGAGGTTGGACAAACTTTCAAGAGTTGCTCTTGGTCAAGGTTGGCTTCAAGGTCAGCACTTGGTCGCTTGGATAAAAAAAAAACGTTGACGGAGTTGTGCAGGTCACGTGGTAGTTGGTCAGCACCACCAACAAAAGCGAAAAGGAGATGTTCCTATAAAGTCACGTACGCGGGTTGAGAGTCACGATTCTAGGTCAAAAGGTAAAAAAAAAACCGAGACTAAGGGGTCAGTCCGGAAAAAAACGTTTGGGGGAAACACGCTGGAACCCGGGGTTCAGAGTCCGAGTGCATCGACCGGAAACGGCTGGAGCGACCCCTGTGGCAGTCCACACAAAAAAAAACTGACCAAAAACAAGGACCTTTTAGTAGACCCCCAGAAAAAAAAAAATACCCAAGCCAAGGTTCGAAACCCGAGAAAGAGAGGTAGGTACCGTTTGAAAAAGCTGCTTTTCTTGCACGCACAAAACACAGCGCTCACTCACATACTGAACTGAAAACCTGACTAATTTTTATGTCGAAAACGTACCAGAGAGTGAGAGAGAAAGAGAGGAGCTAGATAGAAAGAGCTGTGGGGGTAGAGGAGAGATGCTGCAGAAGAAGCGCCACCGTCATTCACGACTTTCTCCCACGCGCTGATGCTGTGGATAGGGCGGGCTCTTTTGGGCACGTGTGCCCGGGCTAGGGGTGGAAGCACGTGGGGGTAAGGAAGCGAGGGTGGGGTAGGGGAGGGCCCATGCGCGGGGGGTAACGTCGCGCGTCGAACCCGAGTGGAAAAGGGGGAGGGGATAAAAGTGAAAAAGCAGGGGGACGATGACGTTGTCGGGGGTGGGGTGGGGGTCGAGTGTGTGCGGAAAAGAAAGGGACTCGGTTGCCATACGCACGCGTCCCATTTCTCATTAGGAAGATTAGCATTGATGCTGTAATGGTTGGGGGTAAGCCCCGTGCTTTTTAATCCGGGCTCGACAGTGATTGGTCCGTTCAAAAAAAGCACGTGATGACGCGTTCAAAAACAGCAATGGTGGGGCTATATGTATCAAGTTCTACGGCGCTCCTCCATCTGGTCAATTCCCATCTGCTGGTTTACTACTTTCAAATATATAAAAGCGTCCGAAATTGCTTAAAAAATAGGAAAACACTAAACATTCACATCACATTTCTTTGCCTCAGGAGAAGTGATCTACAACTAGATATCAAAACTTTGAGGATCTTGAACCTAGTGTTTTCCTATTTTGAGAATATAAAAATTGGACATTTTTAATGACAGTTTGTTGCCTTAGGTATATTTGTTTTATGAAAATTTGTAAAAATATATTCGATGCTGCTGCTAAAATGCACTTATAATAACAAAAAATGTGGATCATTTTGAGCTAGTTTCATTTGCTATGTTTTGATACGTCCTTAACGAGCATTTCTTCTCACATAAAAATTGGGCCCCATATAGATTTAGCTACACAAATAGAATTTATCAGTTTAATTTGTATAAAATATAAAGCAAATAAAAAAAGTACAGAATTAACTTGATGAAAAACGCCCCATTTTTCGTATTCTGTCCCTTCATAATTCACGTCTTGTAAGACTGTTCTGCCATTTTTCAATTAATATTTAAAAATAACTCGTATATAGCATTAATGCATTTAAAAAAATATATATTCTTGGTTTTTTCGTCTGTATACAAAGACGATCGCTTTCTGACGTCACGATTTATTTCTGCAAAAAATCTTTCATTTGCATCTTCACGTGCACTACATTAATTCTCCACACCCAAATCATTAAAAACTCGCAATTACATAAAAGTTTTTTTTCTTCTGTTAATTAACCCAATAAATTCAGATTTAGTTGAAGATTAACCAATTATATCTACAATTTTATAGAAATATCTACATTTTTGTAAAAGGAATATCAAGTGCATTAGATGAACACATCTTATTTTCGTATTTGAGTACAATTAAGTCGTTTGTTAAAATATGTTTTAGCAAATGCATGGTTAACAATTATTTTATATATTCTCATATATAATTTTTATACAATTGTCTTTATATTCCAATTCTTCAAAAGCCAAGAATATGTCTACAGATTATAAATAGGCTAACACAGTATGTATTTGTTTCAAACAAATATCGATTTATTCAAATTCTATCATTTTCATAAAGCACTATCCTACTATCCCTACTGCCTATTAATGTCAGTATATATAGTATGCAATAGCTATAAAACAACCAGCTATATGCCCATCGTTCTGTAATTGTTGACCACGTTGAATTACAAGATTTGAAATTAGCACCCCCATTTTCTAGCTAGATATGGCCCTGAAAAGGCGTGGTTTATCGGTCAATCGGCCACTTGGATAAGAGAAATTTTGCTTGACATAATACACAAGGGTTACAAGGCTAACAGATAGAAAATAGCAAAGCCATGCACGCTGTATGTTAGAACGCAATCGCTGTAATAAAGCGCTCTCCTTCAAGCTGATTCCATGGGCAACGAGTGATGCACATGTGGAAAGTAAGACTACCATCTTGGAGCTCACCGCCAACGCTGAATGCAGCCAATTATATATTCAAGTAGCTATTAATACACGCAGTATAACATCACTTAAAAGTAGCGCAATTTTATGGTTACGGCTGTCAATCATAAACTACTTGAATGTTGAAACCTATTAATAATTTTGGCACATCGGGGATTCAAAAAATAGATAAAAATAAAAGATTTCCTTGTTTTGATTCATTGAGAACAAGATGGGCATAACAAATTTCGGGTACACGTTCACTTATTTTTAGCCTGGAAATCACGTTCATAAACTAAAATATCGCGTTATTCCAATTATCGAAGCTCGAGTACTGGTGATGTCATCAACCACCGATATATGGATTTAATAATCACTTTTTGTGCAGTCTTGAAACAAGTTATACCAGAAGGCATTTTTAACTCGATGGATTGATGCCATGCTTTAACATGAAATCCTTTTATTTAAGACTAACCACAGAAGAATGGTTAACAATTATGAAATGATGATAATTAGTTGAATATATCAGTTTGTATTGAAATAATTGAATTTAAAGTTGCAGGATATGCCTTTATGTATACACATTATTTTAAATATAGTATTTATTAACGAAAAACGATAATGTAAAACTTGCTTAAATAAGTAAATATTAATTTAATAGAGTTAATTTTAATTGCCTCAAATCTTACATAAAAAACAATATTAATTCAATTAACACACATCAATTCACAGTTAAATAAGTCAATGTATGCATTATTCCCAGTCTACATAATTAAAAATTATTATCCCAATATATTGTTGTGTTGCCATATTGACAGCCATCTGGTTTCGATAAACGTTTACTATAGCCGTCTAGCCAGGAACCTTGCCTATATGCACTTTAATGTGGCCCATACATGTGCTGCCAACTCGTGGCTGTCCCACCAGACAGAGTATAAAACAACCCTTTCCTACTTGACTACTGAACAATATATACAGAGTTAAAAACTGGTCTTGAATAACTGGTCTATGGGTCTTCCTTTTCCACGTGCAAACTACGTTAAAAATACAGTGATTTATTTCATCTTTCATTCAAGATCAATTAATTTCATTTAATTGTGTTTTCAATTAATAAAAAAAATATCTTTTACCAGTAACTATATAAATAGAGGCTTAATTCACATTGATAGAAGCCACAATATTCACAATTATGTAGGATGGATAAGCGTTATTCTAAACAGGTTTCCAAATAGTTTTTAAAACTAATGTTTTTATTTTTGCAATTACAACAGGACCTACTCTTATAGTGACAGGCTCGCTGTATACTTTTAAAATCAGCATATTTTGCTTAGGAATATTTAACACACTATATGACGTACAGTCGACTGTATCAGTGGGTATGCAGTAATGGTCACAAGATGGCGCTCATGCTTCATGCTCACATGGGGAAAAATATCTGCCCTTAAACACAAGAAAACTAATAAAAAACACAATTTTACAAATTTTAATTTAATTTTTTATATTCAAAACATCGACCTTTGAAGAAAAAAAAGCCCATTAATTATCCCACCACCATTTTATAATGCAAAATAGTGAAAAGTAGAAAAAAACTTAGGTATATTGCTCCCCTTCCCATCACTACAAAAACCCTTGATTAGATACGGTCGATCAATGACTGATAATTAGCATATCCGCATCCAAGAGTCATTATTTTTTGGGCACCGTTTCAGAAAAAAAAAATTCGATGGAATTTCCAATATCTCGAACCATACCAAAGCCATTACAAGGAGAAATTGCCAACAATGAAATTTAAACGATCCCTGCACGTCCATAAAACTAGAGTCATTTTCTTTAGGACCTAGGAAGAAAAAAATCCGGTGGGTCCTCATTGGTCCTCGGCTATCATCTCCGGCACGATGAAGCACGCCATTAAACATGCCATTAAGAATTATAACTAAAATTTAATAAGAGTGTTAACACTGGTGATTACACTCCTGCAAAAGGGTACTTGGGGAAAGTGGCAGTAGACTCCTAAATTACAAGAGCCCACCCTCTCGTTAGGGCGCTTTTTGTCTGAATTTCATGAGCTCAGTTATAGAGACCTCACAAATCACTCCACGGCCCTGGGATATATGGCAGGGGTGAAAAGGGGGTGGACGGGTGGCAAGAGATATATACGACCCAATGAAGCGCCCTCTGATGTCAGAACAGGGAGGCAGCCAACAAAAAATGGGGCCTGAAACGCGTGGGGGGGACTCTCGAGTGTTCCACGCATGCGCAATAGCAGCCCTTTGCATGATCATTAGCATAATGTCGAATTAGAATAAATGGGGAAAATCGACCAATCCCCATAGGACAGCGCCATCTACATTTTTAATCCGGCTTTTTGCACAGCATCATTCCGAAAAGCTCATTGGTTGGCAAGAAACTTAAGGGGGGTTAAAAAACTGCTACCGGCTTAAAAACAGCGAATAAATGGCCTGCATCAGGCAAAAATCGATAATTACATACGAGCGTCATGTCATCTTTCTATATTTAATTTGTATACGCATCGTGCGACTTGCATCGCTAAGCCTAATCAATACCAAAGTAGGTTCGAAATTAATTCAAAAATATCTTAAAAAAATAAAATATTATAATGCACGTTGCGTCAAAAGCGAATATGTAATTAAGAAGCTGTTAACAATTGCATTTTTACTTTTCTTTATCAAAGAATCCATATATACAGTTTCTGAAATATGTCAATGGAAATTAATTTAAATTAAAGCTTGTATGTTTTTCTATTTTGGCTTCGAAAAAATTAAGCATATCTTTGGATGTACGTTAAGTATATAAATATATTCGCTAAAAAGTTTCAAAAATCCATGCATGTACAAATGCTAAGGTACCGAGAACATTAATTAGGCCTAAATTATTAATTAAATTTTGTTTCTGCCATGGCGTGCTTGCATTTCAAATGAAATACGGCGACACAGGAATATATGCACTATAGACTTAATTAATTAAGCGTAAAGTAAAACTTGAAAAATTTAAATTAAGGTTTGCTATATAACATGGTGCAATTTTGGTTAAAAAAAACTTAAATCGTCGCAAAATTACTGATGCATTTAGCAAGTGGACTGCAAAAATAAAAAATACACTTCTATATAATGTATATAATAAATTTCCTGAGAGCCCTGTCTAGTGTAGACTTTTATTAGTGGCTTAATATCTTTTTTTAGACAAATTAATTTTGCTATATAGTGCAAAAACAAAACAGTCTATAAGATTAATATTTATTTTTAATAAAAAAAAAATCATGTTTGCCCTAATGGTTATTTTTTTTTTCATCAGCTATAATTGGCAAATTTAAGAAATAAATTGATCAAAAGGATTTCACGCCATGGTTACATTAAACCACATGTTAACATAGCTGCATTTATATTCTTAAAAGCTGGATCAATGTAAGGCGTTTGGAATATCCATTGAAGTTATGTTACGAAATGCATGTAAAGTACAAAGAAAGTTTATTTGAATAATATAAGATCATATTCGGGCGTATATCCAAACATGAATCAGTTTAGATACAATAACAGCTATTAACTCATGAAATGTATTGAATAAATATGCGAGTCTATTATTAATGTAAAAATCAGGCATTCAGAAACATACAATTTTCATTCATTTGATGTAATTGCATTCGAAATTACAAAAAATTACAGTAATTCTGGGAGCTATACCAATTTATTAATGTTATTAAATTAATACACGAGGTAATTTTGAAGCCATTTTTGCATTTTAAAATAATAAAACCGCATATTTATTAAAGCATGTTTTATGCCACTAAAATTCTTAATGATGCTATGTTCAACAGTAAAGGCACCTTGTTTTTATATTTTTCTCCCATCCACCTTATACTCAATATGGCATATTTACATAGCCGAATTAAGAGCATTAATATTTTATATATTGATGAAAATAAGAAAATTGCAATTTTCAGACTTCCACAAAAACGCAAAAATAAGATATGAAAAGTTAGCTACAAAATCCAACTTTGAAGTTTTACCATATATAAATGCATGCATGCAATTTGAAGGCTTTGTTGTAAATACCGTCGACGTATACAAATATACATAAAAAGTTTCTGAAAACAGCAATTTCTGCCGGAAGCATGAAATCCCCCGACAACATGTATACATCTGCAGAAAAAGAAGATAGATTTTGAAGACAAATTTAATTAGTCTCTTATTCCACAATTAAAAAATAAAACTTTTTTTCCCGAAGCATCATGCATGGCCAATGCAGCTTTGCATTTTCTATAATCAAGCTTATATAATACACTTTCATTAATCAAGAATGATATTTGACTTCAGATCGTGAACTAGATAATGATATGAGCATTTTTAATTATACAAGAAGTTACTATATCGAAGCTCAGTAAACTTTAATTAAAATTAGGTAAACATGCAGGGAAAGTTTTAAAAAAACGCACGCTTCAACGATGCTTTTTATCGGAGTACTCCGATGTATTTTGTATTATCTACTCGCATCTTATTAAGTTTCTTTGCTTAGGTCTGTCAAAACGTTTTCGGATTAATCAAAGCAAATGAAATGGCGAAATTTTAATGAACAAAGCTTCGATTGAATGGAAGCCAAAGAAGAGAGATAAGATGCAGGTCGATATATGGGTATACATGGAAGAAGGGTGAAAGGGACCTGCTTTTTGTCGTCAACAGAATGAGTTAATTCCAAACAGGAGATCAGATTCAAATTCAATCATTTATGTTGCCCTTATAACTTTCTATATATGCACATTTGCATGTGATGCAATATAAAAGCTCACTGCTGCAAGGTGCAGAATTCAGGATCCTTTTAATTGTTTAAATAATAAATTTATATATTACAAGACTGCATATATAAAATAGTACATTGTACATGTTGGTCCTATATATTGCACACTAAAAAAGTTGAGTTAAACGGTAACCCATTTTGTTGGGTAACTAATACTCAACTCAGTTTTGGGTTAAATTTCTGTATGTAAACCATGATTAAGTAAATTGCTATATATGTAATAAAATCATTTGAGTTATTTGAGGTTTATACTGCATGTGAAAGTTTAATATTAGTATAAGTTACATGTCTATTTGATCCCTTATAATTAACCCAATATTGGGTTATTATATAGAACTAAATGCTAACCTAATATTTGGTCATGAAAATCACCATAAAATAACCCAATCGTTAATTAATCTTTACACAAGGTTATAGGTATAAAGTTATACCCAATTACGAGTTGTTGATTATAATAATGGCACAAACCTCACATTTACCCAATTCTGGGCATATTTAAATTTAACCAAAACCTGTGTACGCAGGTGTGATATACAACGTTGAGTAACCATGTATGTTGGAAATTCCAACATAACTGTAATCCAAGGTTACTCTTAAATTCAACCCAATGTTGGCATAATGTCCATATAGCACTTAGCATGGGGTTAGATAAAATAGAAATTTATCAAAAAGCGTATTGAATGCAGAAAATGCAATTTTCTGTTGAAATGATGCATTTCTGATAATATACGGCTACACATGTATACATATTGAACATTTTGTCGAGCATGGGTTTAAGGCAAAGCCTGGATTAGCTAGTATATTTTGTTCTGTTATAATCATATAAGCTTACATGTAGTTTTCTGCACTGTATAATGAGAAAGAATTCTGAATAATCTTGACAATCAATTTTTTAGCCCTATTAAAAATTAAGATATCAAAACATATCTTCTAGACAGCCATATCACCGATAATAATTTGTTGGAAACTGTCTTCCAATGCAAAAAAAAAAAATATATATATATATAACTGTGATACTTTATATTGATCCGGATACAAGGTTAATAAGGTGGCGACTCTGCCTCTTGTTATGCAGACACTTACGTTTAATTGTCCAATGTTCCCATTTAGCAGGTGCATCACGTTTATAGTGCCACAAGACCGTATATTTACGAGCCGTATAATGTTATATAATACCAAATTTTAGCGGTAGATAAATTATATTTCGTATTTAATAATTTTGAAAATATTAAATACGAAAAACTAATTTCCTTGAAAAAACCTGCAGAATACATGTATTAATAAATATAATCATATATAATATAAACAACATAGACCCTACTATTACACCTAAACCTGTGAATTATATATATAGTAAACCATTGGGATCAAATCAAACGTTGTGACATATTTGCAGACCAATTGCACCGTGCCGACTGTGAGTTATCGCTATAGAGGTTCGCTATTTACAAGCTTTTGTGTACTGCAAACTACAATAAAGTATATGTCCTTAATTAATTGCATAACTATAAAACTAGTTATAGTTAAATAAATTGCAGTGTATTTATACATAGCATCGAAAACCTAACTACTGTATAGGCAAATATAACTTTATATTTCATCCTAACTTACATGCAGTGCAGCATTTTGCTCTCCATGCATTTTACACAAGCGAGCCTACAAGTAGCTTGAATCACTTTCTCAAATCATTAATCGAGTTTAAGTAAAGAACTTTACTTAAATAATATAATTTTAAAATAGTCTATGATGTTATAAGATAAATGACTTTTGGTTTATAAGGAATGTATCCATGACAAACTTTAGAAATTGCCTAAACATATAAATGTCAAAAACTCCAAACATATTATAATTCTATACAATTTAAGTTAGGGGAATCTTTAAAATTTTAAATGTTCTATAGTGTGTTCCCTTTCTCCCTTTCCAAATAGCACTTCTATATTCATGCACCGATTGAGGGTAACAAATTGAATTGAACTGTCATATCAACAATGCAAGATTTCTTCATTTATATATACTTACCGAAACTCCATCTCCACACTTTCACATATACTTGTACATGTACAGATATATTCAAATTCTTACCTAAAAATAGAAAAAAAAAACTACAATTAAAAACCCACATTTCGAAATTTTATAAAAAAATAATGTCCAATTACATATCATTAATGATTATCCACAAATACATCACATAGTGAAAATTTATCCATTTAATTTTCCATAAAATTTATTTCATTTAAGAGTGTAGTAAATACAAAATCTAAAAGATAGCCTACTTATTTTTTTATTAAATATTAATTTACCAAATTGGAATATTTAAACATTCGTCAATAAATTTGTTTTTAGTGATGCAAAACACCGTAATATAGCTATAGTATATACAATAACAAAAATGTATAGGACTAAATAATAGTAATAAAAAGCAGTATTTTGTTATACTCAATAGCATGTACATGTATATAATATGCCAACGTTTTTGAAACTTTTTTAACAAACTAGTTGTTTTCTTCTTTTATCAACACAAATGAAGAAAAAAATCTAATCTACATTAAAGTAATCTGCTTTATAATGAGAAAACCTATAATGGATCTATAGTATATAAAAACTGCAAAAGTTAAATTTCCACCCTTGGGCAAATGGGCAAATATAAGGACCCTTCGCAATATAAACATGCAGGTTGAAAAACACAAGCTTATGTAATAAACTTTAAGCTTGGTATCCCGAAATTACGTCGGCATAAATCTAAAAGCGTGACACGAAAACGTCATATACACACACCGAGACTCGTTCATCCTTAGGTTTACATAAGCATAAATTCAAAAATTCAGAGAAGCGTGCATTGGCGGGAATATTTGCGTAAAATATTACGTTTCTAATAAATCCCCGTGCACGTCTCTGTCTTTCGCGTGCGTGTGACTGCAAAAATGAGGTAATCGACTAATTAATGGTTAACAACATAAATTATCATAAATAAATATGATAATGCAAGCGCAACGTGATGGAGGAGGGCGGGAAATGGAATAATTTTTCGCGATATAATTTAATTCCCTTAAATATGAGGATATAAACACGCAACTGTACATGCATGCATTCATGCTTGAAAACGCAGCATGACAAAACCGGAGTAACTCAATTCGGCGTTTAATAGCAAGTTTCATTTAGAAAAGTAATAGAAAACGAATAGGGGAAACGCATCGTATTAACCAAATTCAAGTGGAAATTACAAGATATAGCTTATAATTAATAAGCCAACGTATAGATATATATCTACAGAAGTGACATCCTATTTTTTTGTGAAAACTATTTCTGGACTTGATTAAACTTGTAAACACAAACATGCATGGTATTGTATAACAATACGTGCATGCATGCATATTTTTGCAAAAAGACTATACTTGTGTAAAATGCACAATATAACACATTCGAAATGATGACAGTTTCAAGTTTTTTGAAAATGTTGAAATTGGGTTCAGAATTATAAAGTTAACAAAACTTAATTTATGACAGTCATGCATCAGTGTCATGCATGCATGGATCAAAATTTTAAGTCCGTTTGCATCAGTATATACATTGTATATATATAAACTTTGAGGATGTTAATTCACTTACAGTTGTATAGAACGAATGCTATATTTTTTAAATAAAATGTACATGTATATGCTGGTATGAAATTTATAGAGGTAAATAATCACGGATAAAAGTCACACAGGTGTGATGCTTGAGATTTCGAGATATATATGCAAAGCAGTAGACATGTTTATAATTGCTTGGTTCGGATTCAATTATTTTGCTAACATGCAGGTTTGCTAATCAGTGATTTGCAAAGTTTGCGTTGCATCATGAAAACAGATTTAATTAAACTTATCAGCAAGATTTTTTTAGTTCTGCATAGACAGCCTGGTTTAATTGAACGAATTTGACCTCAATGCATGCCTGCTTATAACGATTGCTATTCGGCGAATAAACACATCAACCATCGTACATTTCCATTAAATTGGACCCCAAATGTGCATTTGGGCCCTGAAAAGTGACTGCCAGACTCCATAACCAAACGTCTAGACATGCAACATTCCTGCAGTTGAGACGGACGCATAAACTAAGTCAACCCGTCATACAACTCGTTGATGCCATTATAGAAGTGAAGGTAATTTGCCCAACTCACCTTTGCATGCGTCTACAATTTAGCAATGTTTTGCCAAAAAGGTGGGCTCGGCATATTCAATCCGAAACCGAATCACCATCCAAAATTAAACTTTTATACCAATTTTACGATTCTTAAATGATTATTTAAGAATAAACATCAGATTTCTAATATATTGAAAAAAAACCACTGACGATTTCCCAATTTTGAGCATTACAACATTGTAATTCTGCTAAATCATCAACGCATAATAATAATAAAAAAAACATAACAGCATGGGTTTGTGAGACTTATGCAATTTTTAAAAGCAGTGTTGAATGACCAACAACAGATTTCCGTTTATGAAAAATTCTCATAAAAAATGTTTAAGTTCTTGCCATTTTAAAACTAATTGTGATATAAGCATATAAATCGCATACAAACAATCAAACATGCTTAAGCACAAAATGTAACCTATAGCAAACTAACAAATTAGCGCATATCCCACATAAAAAATGCAATTATATACCATTATCAAAAAAAAACATTGTAATGCCTAAATGTCCTACTGTGTTTTATAAACAATTTATAGCCTGCAATTTATACAGTATTTATTTCAAATTAGGATATAATCCTAATCATGTTAAAAAACAAATCGTTATTTTAATATGTACAATGCACATATTTCACATCTTTTGATAAATTTTAAGTATATTTTTTTATAATTTTTGTAATTTTTTATAATTACAACGTTTCATACATTTACACATACACATGTATATTAAATGAATGCAAAAAAATTATATCTTTCAATGTGGAATGAGCATTTAGCATTGCAATTTCAACATTTTCTTGCAATCCCTGTCCATCATTTTTCTACACTTCTAAGAATATATTTAAGAATACAAACCATGTTATTTGCATTTTTTTTCCCAAATCCATCATTTTGCTTAGAGAAAGTAAGATTCAATTATTAACCTGGTTGCTATTATTTTATTTAAAAAAATTCTCTCTTAATCATCGAACAAGTTTTTAAAAAAATATAAATTAAAGTTAAATTATAAACAAGTTCAAACACGATCGAACGTAATCGAACGCGATCGAACACGTTTAAACAAGTTTTTTATATTTAAAAATTATAAATTTAAGGTAGATCAAACGCGATATTTTTTTATAATTTCTGTAATTTTTTACAATTCGAATATTTCATACCTTTCTGTATACATGTTCATTAAATAAATGCAAAAAAAAAATTGTGTTTCAATGTGGGATGAGCATTTAATTTAGCATTGCAATTTCAACATTTTCTTGCAATCCTTTTCAGCATTGCAGCACGTGAAAACCTTCACGTGTAACGATGCTTTTAGCAAAATAGCAACAACTTTTCACTTTTTACAATGAGTTCAAACAACTCTTTTAAGAATTCAAACCCTGTTATTTGCATTTTTTTCTCCCAAGTCCATCATTTGGCTCAGAGAAAGTATAGATTCAATAATTAAACCGGCTGCTATTATTTTATTTGAAAAAAATCCTCTCTTAATCTTTTATCCAGAAAACAAAAAATTCAGCTCGCTACATTTTAATACCAAATTCGACAAAGCCAATATTGAGAGGCAAGGAGCACATCGCACTTTGCGTCTAAATTGGTCTAAATGAATTTGCATGGAAATTCGCTGCAATTCATCCAACATCTAAAAGCACCACGTTACAAAAACAATGCGTGTTTACCATATTTGATGAAGCATGAACGAAATTGGTAGTGACGGCACATCCTAAGCACAAAAGACAACGCAATCGAAGAAAAATGTTTCCTGCAGGAAAAATTGAGAAAAGGATGGCTGACGATGGGGAAAAAATTAGTAAAAAGGATCGAAAGAAAGAACGCACAACTAAAGTTAAGTGAAGAACAATGTTCAGTATGCAAAACAAGTTGGAAATTTGCATATACGAACATGGACATAAAAGGCTTTTTTTGTGTGGACGAAACGTACATTAGAACTAATCATGAATCCGCATATATTATAGGAAACAATTCCATGGAGGCCCGAATAAATTTCACATCCTCTATCTCAAACATATATTCGATGAAAGATTTTTAAATGGATAAAAATATTAATAAAGAGCATCTTGCTTGTAAAAAGTTTAATTTACTAAAAATCTGGAACGAAGCAAAAAAGCTAACATTATAAATCCAAAATATGAAACAAAAATATATGAAGGCCTTGATTGAAATTTCATTATGAGAATTGACCCACATCATCTCAAAAACTGAATGAAACTTTAAGAAATAATACATTAAATTTTCATAATATATTCTGGAATAGCATCAGAAGTCTTCAATTCATTTGGCAATGATTAGAAAAAAAATATGGCAATTTGCACATGTAGCACCTTACCTGTATCCAATTGTATA